>JAQFZY010000001.1:0-249384 GCA_034696285.1 Hypogastrura burkilli | reverse complement strand
TCTCTTGGGGAATGGAAATAGGCTCTTGATTGAGCCTGGTCCTTGGGATACCTGTGGGTCTTGAGAAGCCACTGTCTGGTACAGGAGGCACTCAATACCCAGGTGTCCCACCCCAGATACATACATACATATATACTTCAAAACTTGGTAAGGTGGACAATAACACGAAACCTGCTATTACTTACGTTTCGTATTGCTTGTAGCTGCGGCTGTAGGAGGAGCAACTGGAACTGGTGCCTTTCTAACTGGTGGTGGGGCACTAGGTTTCTTCGGAGACACGGCTCCGCCATTAGTTTGCCTTGCTGAAGCCACCGGAGGAGGAGCTTTTGAGGGTGACGTAACTGCCCGCTTAGCTGGTTTAGGCTTTTCCTCAACAGCACCGGGTTTTGCTTTCACTTCAGCGGAGCCGGGTTTAGCCTTCACATCAATGGAGCCAGGTTTACGCTTAGCTTCAGCCGTAGCGGGTTTGGCTTTCACATCCGCAGTGTCCAGTTTTGATTTCAACTGCACAGCGGCAGGTTTTGGCTTCACAGACGCAGGGACAGGTTTAGTCTTCACATCCGTCACGACAGGCTTACGTTTCTGTTCTACAGCCACAGGTTCAGGTTTGGCTTCGGCAACCACTACAGGATCAAGTTTGGCTTCTACAACCACAACAGGATCCACTTTGAATTCTGCAACAATAGGATCAACTTTGATTTCTTCAACAACAGGATCAACTTTGACTTCTACCAGAAGAGGATCAATTTTGACTTCAGTGGTCAAAAAAGTTTCAGGCTTATCTTCAGCAGGCATAGGTTTTGGTTCCTCAGTGACAGGTTTAGGTGTATCTTGGAGTTGTGGCTTTAGACTTGTTGGCGAGTCTGTTCCAGATAAGTTTATTCCAAGCTCTAAAATAAAAAATAAATAAAAATACAATAACAAGTTTAATAAGTTAGACCGACCTCAGTGGGCTAATCGTATGCCTTTCACACGCAGCATTACCATATTATGAATGAACTATCATTATCAACATTAGCATTTGTTTAAAACCTGAAAATGGGAACAAAGTCGTGTTCTCATTCTAATGTTAAAGTTAAAGTATAGACCAATATAAAGAGGTAAGTACCACGGTTATGGTCCCGTTTCAACTACATAGATAAACCTGTAGTATGGTAATGGCTTCACGTGGTTGATAAACAGGTGTGTTCTACTAGTATCAGCGTAGGGCCTAGTTATACGATACATTTTCGGTCGGATGGCCAGGGAGACAAAATGGAAAATTTTGACATTAGGTGATTGGGTTCTTTCGAATACGTGTTATAAAAAATTCTCCGAAGTAGAACACAACATTACCATGCGCTTCAGGTTTAACTGATCCAGATATGCTTAATATTAATAAAATAATAAATATAAAACTTTTTATACAACACGACGACATTTTTACAGGACAGTATTGCATATCTTCAGTGGTTTTACAGGAAGCATCCTTCCCCAGCACGTCTAAAAGTGAGAAGACGTCCCGTCGCACGTCGCGCTTGACTAAGAATATACTTAATAAGTACTACTTAATACTATAACAGACGGACAACGGACAGAAGCCGGACAATCACATAAGCCCGACTTGGTTCGGTTTACCTATCCAAAATTCAAATATTGCAATTATTTTATAAAACTAAAAAATATAAGATTGCTAAGGTAGACTCGGATAGACTTCGGCTGAGTGTACCCAACGAAAAACTGTTGAACTCTATTTATAAAAAAAATGCTCCTAGTAAAACGGCGCTGAGTATGCCTGAGTGTGCTCTAAAAAGGACGAAACAAGTTAAGTTTCTATTAAACCATAACTATTTTGTGATTAGTCAGTTCATGAAGCTCCCTTGGTAAGTCCTGATTTATAATTCGGCTTTTGTGAATAGTCATGATTTTATTTGCACTTTAACTGGCCATATTTAATTTAAGCTGTTTCCTTACTTAAATGACTACAATTTTGTTTTGATTGAACCGGGCGAGGGCCGGGTAATAACAGGAAGCCTCTTCTTCTTCACATTTTCGAATTATTGACAGTAGTTTTCCCAAGGGACCTTCGTGAACTTGGACTAATCACAAAATAGTTGTGGTTTAATAGAAACTTAACTTGTTTCGTCCTTTTTAGAGCACACTCAGGCATACTCAGCGACGTTTTACTAGGAGCAATTTTTTATTTCCGAATTTTTATGGCTTACAATACAACCGATACTGATGTCATAAGCCACGTTTCAAACCGAAACCATCAACGCACTTGAACATACTTTTTATGAGTAAAAACATTAACGTTGTCACGGGTGACGGGGGATGTACATGACACTATACTACTACGGGTAGTATGGGCATTAGGTTCCATATATAAATGTGTGTTAGGAAATGAGCCCCAGATCGGTTGGTGAAAGGTCAGATATCTCCGGAGCTCTTTGACCTACCGAGGTCAAGTTAAGTTTGTTTGAAAGCTAATTGCATGGCGTACAATAATTGAAGCTGCTGGGAGGCCTAAGTACATTGGAAGTGGCTTAAAACGACACATCGATGTAGTTTTTTGATGTTTTTGGGTCGAAGGAATTGAAAGATTCAAAGTTTCCATTGTGGCGCATCGATGGGACCCCATTCAACGGCTTTTATGCGTCTTTAAATTTTTTTCGTACGTTTAGCCGTGGCTAAAAGCATATCCTTCGGAACGAACATTTTCCACATTTTAGTTGTTTAAGTTCAATTGTTTAAGTTAGGTTAGGTTACAACGTTCGAGTGTAGTAATTTGCTACAACTAACCAATCGTACGGCGCGGAGCGCTGCTGTGGGATAGCTTAGCTTTGTACTGATTACGATTCGGCGACACAGAATACACTGTAGATCTCGAAGGGTACACTCATCCGAAGTCGAACCAGTATCTCTTTCTCTTGCTATCTTTCAAGATCTTAAGATCTCTGTTTAAATTTAGCACCTTCACGCTAAACAAATACAGCGCAACAAAACTGTCAATTATACATTCAAATCCAAACATTTAGATATCTTCAGCTTCAGTGGATAAAAATACAGGACACTGTTACTGTTTTTCTTCTTCGCCGTTTAGTCACGTCATGTGGATATATTTTCAGCCGGAAACGACCACTTACTCTAAATTAATGAATCAGAATTGGCCCACACAACGAACTTACAGGATCTATGTGTATGTGTATGTATACGTATACCTACGTACTACGCTACGTATAACGTATTAACGAAATAAAAATTAATACGGTGATGTGCTACGAATCTTTATCATTCAGTCGAGTTCGAAGTAAAACAATTCAATTAAAACAAGCTGACATACAGGAATGTTTTTGGGTACATTGACAGAAGCGGAAACAAGACAGGAATTATTTATAAAAACTCTCCTAGCTCCTTAAGTATAGTTAGTTATGGAACATACCCAACTGTCGCATTTGATCGGCCGCTTTATCTAAGATTTCGGTGCTTCCATTTGTGCCCTTTCCAGTGTCAACTGTCACTGATGCCATTTCTACTGAGGGTGCCTATATCTTTTAATAACTTGTAATACTATCCTTTGGCTTCGCGTAGGATTACTCAGAAACGGTTTAAAATTCCTGAACTCCGGCTTGACAAGTGTTTACAAATAAATGGAATCGGACTCTGCCTCTCTTCTCTCATACATGAATCAGAAGTTATATTAGAGCTACCTACGCGAGCTGCGAGTGAATAGACGAGCAGAGACACAGAAGGTGTGGTTGAGGTTCGGAACCAGCCAGCCAGAGATCGATGCTGTACCCAAAACTCCAACCACAGAGTTCAACGATTCCCTATGATTTCCAAACTGCGTTTTTCCTTCGTCCATCCAAATGTAAATGGACAAATGAATGTTATTTTCTCGGTAACCGCTTGGACAATAAAGTATAGCATTGGCGTAACCGCAAATATGTGAGACATGATCGACAGTCGACATTCAAAATCATTGCGGTTCACAACATTAAGAGCATTGTTTGTGGATGTGCTGGACAAGAACTCAAGTGCATCGCACAAGTCATATAATATTCAAACAAATAGGAGATGTCAAACTAAATACTGCGATTTGAGATACTAAATCCTGCGAATGAGAAGTTTAGCATTTAGTTAAGTAGGTACCTTAAACTTTCGTATTTGTCCTTAGAGACCTAATGGATGGATGGATGCGGTATAATTGGGGTTACTGTACCGCTGAATAGGCACTGTACTCGAATTGAACGTGTATATTGACCGTTATTGACCCCTGCAGATGTTTCTTTGACTATATAGCTTACGATACATCACACCTTTGATTTGACCTTTGCTGACCAATATGGTGACCACTGTGGGGTTTGTGCCTAGAACAAGGTTACCTATGTAATCGCTATGAGCTAAGCTTTCCAACGATACCTCTCTCGATACTGTTTGCAGCAAATTGAGTGTTCACCCGTTATATGACCTACCTTTGAGACCACATGCGTGACCTATCTTCTGATATATTTTGATACTCGTTACTAAAAGCTGAAGAATAGTGAAAACCCCATCCATGAATGTTAAACCCTTCAAGAGTAGTTTCGAATGCGCAAATTTTATATTAACTGACATTTAATGACCTTAGTATGGATCATGTCTCAAAAGCAAGGTTGACAACATAATCCGTGCGGCAACAGCCTTCTATAAACATCACTTGATACAATTTTGTGCAAGTTTCGCGTTGATCCATGCCGGGACCAACTCTTAACGGTCCCATGCGTGACCAATATTATTTCCTGTTAACACTAACACTAACACTCATGTCATGTGTTAAAGATTCGTGAATGTGAATACACTAGCGTCCAATAATGTTGAACGGTTCCGAGCACTACGCATGGACATGGTACAGGGAATGGACGGGAAAGGCGGTGGGGTATGTACACCAGGCAGGGACAGCCCTTTAGTTTACCATATTCAATTGCAGCTGAATCCGTCTGACTTAAATACACAGCCTAATGGATTTCGACCCCATGTCTTGACCTATCTTTGGATCTTTGGAGGTCACGTAGGTGGTACATCTTTTGCCGTAGTAATACTCTCATGACCTAAGAGTAAGATGATGACTAGTGAAAACCCCATCACGTAATGTTGAACTGTCTAGGAGGAGTATTGCACACTGACAGACAGAGGGACGGACGGGCGGACGGTAGTCCATTCCTATAAAGAGTGACATGACGTCACCCTTAATTAGCCTATATTAAGCGCGTATCATTTCAGCTGTGTATAGTAGGCCCACTACTATGCACTACTATGTACACCTACTATACTACTATAATAGGTACGACATACAAAACATAATAATATACATCCTGTCATGTACTGTACATATGTTTCGATCAGATTAGTTTATGATTCATATGATTCATGATATGCTACATTATTAAAGAGCGGAGCTCTTTCATGCGATCCACTTTCCTGTCTGTCTAACTGTCTGTGTCTCGTCTGGCTTAAAACTCAAGAACCAGTGATCCGATTCCAAAACTGTTTTCAACAATCGATTCCTAATTTTGACGCGAAGCTACGTACCATATACCATGTTATAAAGGTCAAGGTCACCCTGTAGTGCAATACGCGCTGCACTGATTTAAAAATAATTTGCACCGATTAATTTCTCCTATG
Organism: Hypogastrura burkilli; assembly: GCA_034696285.1. NCBI lineage: Eukaryota > Metazoa > Arthropoda > Collembola > Poduromorpha > Hypogastruridae > Hypogastrura > Hypogastrura burkilli. The sequence continues at coordinate 243,741 of JAQFZY010000001.1, read as the reverse complement.
GTCAGTGTACTAAATACGTCGAATCATAGGTGAAAGGTCAATGCCATGTGCTTTCAAATGCCCATAACTCAAAAACCAATGGAGTGATTTGAAAACTCTTTTCGCCAATGGATTCTTACTAATGGTGCGGTGTGCATGATTTATCATCCTTGATCGTTCGGGTCAAAGCTCAAGATCAACCTCCAATATACTAACAAGCATTGGAGCAATTTCTAAAACTGTTTAGGTAATCAATTTCTCAGTGTTAAGCTATTGAATTCGTTAAGTCAAAGGTCAAATATCAAGGTCTACAGTGTCTACGTGCCTTTACCTCACGAACCAGTGGACCGATTTAAAAACGGTTTTAAATTATTCCTGATAATGGCGATATTTCACGGATCATGGTCAACGTCATAGTAGATACAGTCTGTGATCTATGACGTTACATATTATCACTTATCTCCGCTCGTTGGCTATGCCCGTTACAACGGTTTTTTATAATTAAAGTAACCGCATATGCAGGATCAGTATCCAGAGTAGCATGAACTTACTACCTGACTCCTCGTCCACACTGTTAGGGTCAACGACTGTGTTAATTGTGGCATGGAGTGTTGACACGGACATGGATGACAAGTCCGTCGCCGGCTCCCCGCCTCCCCGCCCAACCACCGCCCCTGTCTCGGCCCCTTCAGCAGTACTTGGTGGTTTCTCTACCAGATAATGGACATCATTGTTCATCCAGCTCTGCAGTTCGGACTTGGTAATCTTTGAAGAGGTCACGGTCATTGAGTTGAGGACGCGGTCAAAGACGAGAGCCCGGTCCCCATGTTTCTGAAGATGCTCCTCCCCTTCGCCTGGATCCATTATTCACTTTACAATTATCCAATTGGTAAGTTCTTAATGCTCTGTGTTCTTAATTACAAAGAACAGTTGTAAAATCAATTATAAGTTACGAAAGAATTTTTCTTAATTAAAAAAAAAAACTTCACTTTTATAAACACTCTTATCCCTTATCAAGTATGATGTATATGATTCATAAATAAGCGCCGTTCGGGTAAGCAATGAACGCGGGCCAGGGTTCGACATCTCTCCGCTTGGCATCATTGGCGCGGCGGGAGCTCACTTCTCTCTAAATCGCTTAAATATGTGAACATGCTCAATTCTCTGGAAATGTCTGTTTCTCTGTTTTAGCTTATCTGTGGATTGTTAAAGACTTCAATTTATTTTCCAAAACATATCCCCAATTAGTAGTTAACAGTAGATATGACGAGATATTTAAGTTAATGTTAATTTACTACATATCATCCCCAATTTTGAAATACTGAAAGGTAGGGGCCCGCTCTGGAAACGTTGGCTTAATTTTGGCCACGTTGTCAGGACTGACTCTGGAAGGGCATGGACACTTCCTACTTGCTGCCGTCTCAGCTTGAGCTGGAACCAAAGAACTGGCCATCAGCTTCTTGACATGAGTCAGGAGGTCATTTCGAAGAGTATTCGCCTTTGAAACTTTAGCATTAGGACCATAAAGCCGTCTATGTAACGTAATGTCACGTTCTGTTGCAGTTTCCCCTGGTGGATCTGGGGCGCGGTATGTAAGCCGCTGCTCATATTCTAATTGTAACCGGTTAAGGATGTCGAGGGGCTCGTCCCCTTTAGAAATATAATTGATAATTTGGAGTCGGTCAATGATGGCTGAAGTTCGGATGAGCCTCTCCGGTGTGATCCTGTACCAGCAACATCCCACGAGAATAACTAGGCAGATGACAGCTACGTAGGTCCCGCCCACATAGAAGAAGACAGTCAGGTACGGGAATCCGTCCGAGTAGCTCTGATGAAAGTTGATGGCGAGGAAGGCGAGGAGGGTCATGGTAAGCCCGGCAGCCAGTCCGTTCTCGGCCAGGGTCTTCACGCAGCCAAGCAGTAGAATGTGGTAGGGCTCTTGACGGGGCGGCTGGGGTCCGAACGTAATTGGGCAGGACGAGAGCCGGAGTCCTCGTGGGTCAAACCCAGCATATACTTCCTCCTCGTCCACAACTGGTACTGAGCTTCCGTAATTGTATTTATGACCCATCCGAATTGTTGTTGTCGGTGTCGTCGGGCACGGTGTTGGTGTTCCTTAGTCCTGGGGAAGGGGCAACCGGGCTCTCCACTACCCCAAAGAGGGAACTGATATACTTGGCAACTATTGCACAGATGTAGAAAATCAGGGCACAGGTGAAAATAATTATGATGTAATTAATTGAGTTGAAGGCCGTGATAGTGATCGTGAAGATCCCAACGAGTGCAAAGGGGAATATGGTGACGAGGCAGGCGAAGACGAAGCCGTTGAGGACGAAGTTCAGGACTGAGCAAGGAAGGTGCAGGAATGGGATCGGCATCGTGCCTCAAAGAAACATGTCGCACTAATCAAAAACTTAAAATAAAACAATCGACTCTTAACATTTGGCCTTCCGCTTAAACATTTCGATGTACGTACACGTTTGGTAAATATTTACACATAAACGTAGCATTTGCATTGTGTTGCCATGTGCCGGCAGTATGCGTACCTTCCTATCGTATCTCGGAGTTTGAGGTTTGAGGACCCAAATTCACGATATCCAACCCCAAATCAGTAGAGCAAGTTATATTTTTACATAATATAGCGCTCAATAAATAAGTCCTTGAGCAAACTTTCCTGTATGAAATTAAGATTGTCCCTAGAATTGTTCGCATGGATCGATGTTCGATGTCGGTGCTATAAAATATACTTTCAATATTGATCTTGTAAATAATGTCTCATACAATAGCCTAATCATTTATCACTTTTACTTCATGAAGGTCTCTGGTACCTGCACTCAGGTTGACCGTGTTACATTCTATGTATACTAAATACTTAGGCTCAGCTGATTGTGTCAACTGATGTTGATCCATGTTTCTTACTAGTACATATACACCTACTGTTCATTAGCATTAAGCATGATTTTTATTATACATATTTTAAGCGTCGTTGCATCTCTTTCTAATACTATATGTCTACCTAGTATATAGTGTTCATGGAACCTCATGTTTCACGTGTCGATTATAGCTCTACCTGAATCCGAGGTACTCAGTGGGATGAACAAGGTTACGAGTTAGGATCCGCAAATAGCAAACCCAATTATCGATTTCAACCTTCTGTCGCATGAGGAAGGGATACATCTACTATGCATAGTATTCCAGAGCTGTCTACTGTACGTCATGGATAGGTTCGGAAATTAACTGCCTCCTACTTACCTGTGTGCCTTACTGAAGAGAAATGCTAATCTAAAGCCAACCATGTCAGAGCATTAGTTATTACAGCAACGGAGAAGCTCTTTCTTATCTAATCGTTACTATTCCTGCATAAGAGGGCACGAGAGCACTACACTAACATGCTCTTCGGCAGGACTTTTATCACGTATTACTCAGATATTCACGTCCCACATTATAATGTGCTATGTAGTTCATAATAGCTACCTTCACCTACCTGCAAATCAATGGTTTTCCCTGATAATCATTGTAGTTTAGTACTGAATCCCGACGTAACGTTGTCGCTTCGAAAACTACATCGAACCTAAAAGGAAGATGAAGGTTCAGACCAAGTGTATTTTGCTCCTAATTGTTGGCGTCTTAAGCTCTGGAGGAGATCTCTTCGTAGGTGTCATAGCTCGTAAGTTTCAATATTTCATTTTCTTTTGTTGGATTTGTTGAATTTGGGTTCATTCTGAAGCGAATCCTTGATTCACTTTCTTTTGTATTTGTTGCTTTTCAGAGATTACAACTACATCCGATGAACCAACTGCAGCTACGACTAATAATCCTGCAAGTGATTCAACTCCAACAGTATCTTCAACTACGGAAATTAGTATAGCTTCTTCCACCTCCTCAACAGAAACCCCGACTGTTTCCACAACAGAGCTTTCAACTACTGACACTACGAATACTACAACGCCCTCAGAAGCTAGCCCAAGTCCCAGTAGACCTAATCCTACTACTCCTCTTTACACTACCACAAATGGACCAGGAACGACACCAAGCGATAACAGTACGGCGTCGTCGTCAAATGACCCCGAACCGACCAGTAGTACAGAGGCGAGTGATATTTCCAGCAGTGCAACTGGTTCCAATGGCTCATCAGCGGGAACAAGTCCGGAAACTTGGGTTCCAGAACCGTCCGGTGAAGCCGGAACTCCGACCTGGGCCATTGTGCTTGTATCCGTCCTCCTGTCCTTTGCCGCCTTCTTTACATTCATGTATTTCCTGAGGAAGTATCTTTTAAGGTAAGCGATGGCCTATTCCATTGTATTCGCCATTTTAATGGTATCTGTATTTCAAGCCTATTTGGTTCGCTCATTACTATAGAAAACGTCAGATGGATCGTCGGAGACTCCTAAGCGCTGCTTCACAGGAAGGCTTTTTCATGGGAACGGACCCCAGATATGAGAATGCTAACCTTTGAACCAAAATTGTGGAGGCTTGATGACTTATTATATTTTTATGCTTTTTACCCTGTTCCCTGGAATAAGAGATGACTGATTCTAGCTTCTGAACACAAGACCAGCATGCAGCAGCACATTTATTCAATTGTCAACAATCCGACTAAAGGCCTCTGGGCAGGGGGACTCATAAGATAAGGGCTCATAATAGTAACACGTAATGGTGTGGATGATATCCTCTTTTGCAGTAGTAATTGTAGTATCATGATAAGTACAAGACAAGGTACACAAGAATCCTTTACCGAGCATGTTGCTTACAGAATGGACGGCCGCCCTTTGCGAAGAAGCTTTGACCTTCCAAGTTCTTCTTGCAGGCCTGAAACAATGGTAAAGTAAAGTAACATTTGGAGGGCCTGAACGCTGAAAGGGAAAGGGACGGATTCGCTTACGGAGCAATTAAAGCACTGCGAGTGATAATTGTTCGTCATGGCCTCCACCCATCTGTCTCCAGCTTCAATTGGAAAACCACAAGAGTAGCACTTCGTGGTAAACATTTCGTTCCAGTCTGCAAAGGGATAGGCTAAGACTCAAATCTCAAACGGTTACGGTTTTAATATTGAAATTAGTGACTACGTACCCTTTTCACAAAATGGTCTTCCATCCTCCAAATAGAACGGATTGTTTCCAAATGCAGAGTTGCATTGAGTGCAGGCGAAGCACTGTGGATCTGCGAAAATAGTAAATTGGGTATTTTAGGGTTAAGGAGCCATACATTACTGGGGGAGGGACCAGAGCTTACGAAAATGCTGTCCCAGTGCATTCAAGCATTCATTCTTGATTCGTCGCCTGCACTTGCCGCACTCTGGGGCGAGATATGACTCCCAGCAGTACTCGCAGTAGAGGGCCCCGCGCTCCTCCACGTAGCCAATATCAATGAGAGCCCTTTGACAGTTCGGCGTATTGCATTTGAAGTGTTCCGGGCAGTATATCTTTCCACCGCCTGCCGTGACAAAGGGTCCCCTACAACACAAGTTCAGAGTTATTGGGCATATAGTAATAACTATTGGATAATCACAGGGCTCGGTGAGTTACCTAATTTGGCGCTGACATGTTCCGCAGACGGCAATCCTGGGGCCGGGTTGCGTAATGATCCCTCTTCCACGATTCGGGAGGAACCCTCGCCCGAATTGCCCCTTGCCTCGCCCCGTCAGCGGCGGCCCGGCCTGAAGGCTTCCACCAAACCCAGTGAAGCTTGAAGGGCCGCCGAAGGCGGGAGCACTTGGGGCCGACTGTATGGGCGGCGTGAGCGGCTTGGTGCTGGCCGTGGTGAGGAGGGATGCGAGGGGCTTGTAAGGGACCTGTGCCTGCTTGAAGGCAGGTTTTGGCGGAGCCACTGGCTTGTAGGGCGTCGGGGCCCCGCCGCCAAAAGGCGCGTAGCTCGGGGCCGTGTAGGCCGGGACTGACGGGCCAGTGTTGATGGGGATCGTGATCCCGCCGGACGGGAGCGAGGAGCCGCCGCCGGTCCCAAAAGTTGACGAGTAGTTGGTTGAGCTGGAGGAAGAGTAGTTGTTCTGAATTGGGATCGTGGTTGTGGTTCCGAGGGAGGCTGCTTCCTCCTCTTCCGCCGTCCGTTGCGGTGGCCACGTGAACTTCCCACCCGACTTCGTGATTGTCTCCGAGAAGGACGACGATGACTGCTTAGACTCGTAAATCTTGCTCGACCCTGAAGAGGAACCCAGAGATGACGAGTAGAGCTGGGTCTGGGTCGGTGTCTGGAATTGAAGACGAAATTCAAAGCTTTCATTGTGACTAAGCGAACTGGGTTAAGGTGTGGAGACTTACTTTAATTGGTGACTTCGGAGCGTTTACGTGGTGGGTCTGCGTTGGTGAATGCTAAATATACAGAAATAAAGTATTGGAATCATTTGGATGAAATTGCAGGCAGTGGCCACTTCGTTGACACTTGACACGGCATAAAGCCTTCACTCACATGATATGGCATTGGAGCCACGTTCGATGCATAAGTATCAACGGAGGGTGATTTCCCGTAGCTGGCTGGCTTGTTGATTAGGATTGTCCGAGCCAGGTTCTGAGCCGCATCGGCTGCACTGGGCCCGGATCTGAAAATGGAGCCATTCCAAATTAGAATTGATAAACATTTGCACGGGAAGTCTTGGTCTATTCTAGAAAGTTAGAACTGGTCTAGGTTTAGGGGTTGAAGGAAGCCTTACGTCTCCGGCTCATACTCAGAACTGAGCTGCAGAGGCACAATGGTTACTAAGGGCTCAGGCTCAGGCTCAGGCTGCTCCGCCCATGGCTGCTGCAAGTTTTGCATTTGAAATTCTACGTCTTCTCCATTTAGGGGCAAATCCTCACTACTTGGGATTAGTTGGGGGGTTCGTGCATCCAAGCGAAGAGTTTAGTTAAGCATGAATGGAGGGAGAGAATGAATAATAGAACATAAAAGGCCAAATGAAAATAATAAATAGTGGAGCTGTTCGATTAGTGCCACAGGCGTGGGGAACCATATATTTTCTAATCCAAAGTTAAAGACTAAGGGCCTTATGGAGACCAATTGGACCAACCTGGGCAACGTTGTATAGGGCTCGAGTCCTGGGCCGGGTGGGTTGGCCTTGGCAATTGTTTTTGCATGAACGTCGCAGTACAGCTTATTGTTGATGTTGAAGTAGCCTGGCAATACGTAAGAAATTATGATTATTGCAGGTAAAAGTACAGGCTGCACCGATTCCATGTCAATTTGCCAATGTACGAAAATAGGAGTCAGAATTATTCGTCTCCATTAAGTCGATAAGCGCTTACCAATATTCTTCAAGCTTTGTCCACAGGTGGAACACTTGAAACACTCAACATGAAGGTTCTTGTCCTTGATTCGGACGAAGACTCCGCTGGAAAGCGACATAGCAAAATAAGTCGTTGGACTATTCCAATTCAAATCTACTGGAATGCTGGAAACTTACACAATGAGTCGGTCACATTCAGCGCACAAGTTAGGATTGTTCCCACCGGCCCCGGTACCAGCGTCTGGCCGGGTCTGTGGTGCCTGGACGCTCTTGAGGAGTGACTGCTGGGACGGCAAGTGGGCCGAAGGGAAGACAGGCGACTTCTGGGAGGACGTGTACGGCGTCACTCCGATCGGGATCTGATGAGCACCTGGAAACAAGGTTAGTATTTTAATTCTGGAGCTACTCCATAAGGAAATGCCTTACTTCGGGGTGAGGGCTGGCTCTCTTCGGCCTCGTAGCCCGGTGGCTCGTTCTCAATTGACTTCAACATTTTGTAGACTGCACTGTCCTCGTAGTTGTATTCCTTCTCGTTCTTCTTAAAGTTGACCCTGTTTTTAAGAATTCTCAATAAGAATGAAAATGTAGCTATAGTGCCTTAAATATTAAATTTGAATGTTACCCAATGGCCCCTCCAGCCAGAACCTCGGCCTGGGCCGAGAGCGTCTCGGCCAGATTCTGCTCGCTGTACAAGTTGATGGGTGAGTTGAACTGCTTGTTGACCAGATTTTGGCCCCCCTGCTCAGATGAACATAAACACGTCCAGGATTATCGAGGGGATCAAATTCGTACATGTAGATATGTAAAGCTCATTCGAAGGCAGCTTATTGAAGGTTAACCGGGGTTCAGGCGAAAGCATGTATACGGTTGGAGAATTCAAATCATAAATAAATGAAAAGTGTTATTAAATCATAATATGTAGATATGCTGGAATGGCGTGGGATAAAGATAATATTTGTCCTGTGGCAGGTGGCAGGGTCATTCGTGTGCTTAGGCAGAAACATTTTGTGTAATGAAACCTTAACAGTGGCGAAGGGCCTAATATTCGAATTGAGTCCTGGCGGCGGAACGTATTTAGCCCCATGGTCCTTCTTTAAGCTTGTTTTAGTATAGACCTGGGAATTGGTTTCGCCGAGGGGCGTGACCTTCGGCCCCCAAGTGCTCGTGGCCCCCTTCTGAACCACAAGCTCCACCAGGTTCCCGGAATTGAGAATCAGATCTTGGGCTTCCTTGTGCTTGAGGTGGAGGGCATCTGTGTTACCGATCCGCAGGATGGCATCTCCGGGACTCAGGCCGTTCTGCTCCGAAACAGAGCCACCGCTCACCTATTAAATTAAATCCATGGCACAATTAGTATTATGACTGTTCACTATTTAAGACTACTTCCTACCTTAAAACTTTTATTTCACCCAAGTTCTGTTTAAATTAACAATTAGGTATCAACTACAGGGACATATATTAAAGCTTGCCATCAGCAGACAAGCTTTGTTTGCACTTGGGTAAGTGTTTCCCTAATTTAGGCATAAGGGTTCAAGTTTGAGCTATTGAGTGAGACCAATAAGCACTACTTTTTCCTCTTTGCTATAGTCTCCGAGTTTCTTGTAAATATTTCATCCCTATCATCCTACAGTAGTACCCACAAATCGGGCTGCTGAAAAGCATGTGTCATTAGCCGTGTTCCTTTTAACCTTCAAGTTTATGGGTTCATTCGAAGCATGAAGCATCTGGCAACCTGATGGGGACATTTCAATAGAAAGATAAGAACACGCCATTTCTAGGAAATTTTCTAGAGTACCTACACTGTGTGCTCTGTCTATTGTACTCGCTCAAGGTGAACTGGGAGGACGAATTCGACTTGTGTGAGTTTCAATCACTGCTGCTGAGAGACAGATTTCGGAAATGGGCATAAAATAATGTTTCCAAATCCCAAATTAGATTCGTTTAATTTAGACGAGTTATACACGCTAGATTTTATTTGGATGAGTCGAGGAAATTAGGAACCGGATACTAAAGAAACTGAAATGGAAGGTGAAACCGGAAATCGGAATCCGAATAAGTTTGTCGTTTACATTTAGCTGTTTAAAATCGACATACGAAATTTTGGTAAGTGTAGAAGCCTCATAGATCATAGTTCATTCATTTATCTTTCGCTTGAATCAAGTTTTCCTGTCAAATCAATCACTTTTCATTTTTTGTAAAATGCTAAAATAATACTTTATTCAACTTCCAATTTTAACCTTTTACTAAGGTTTGAACAATTACAAGCTATAAACTTCGTAGAATTGAGCGGAAGGAGAGATGGTCCCTAAACGTTTTGACTTTCAGAAATATTTAGTTCGATGTCAAATTTATATCTTATGGAATAATTTCAGCGTATTAAAATCTGGTGGCGTTAAAACAGACAGCAGTGTTTCGCGGATTTATCGTACAGAAGAAAGTAGGAGTAGATATATGTAGGTGGGCAGATCCCAAATCCCAACATTATTGTACGTTGTACAGCAGTTCACATGTTCAAAAACATAATGAATTTGGAAGCCTGGATTCCCAAAATTAATGGTTGCATATGGACGGGACCCTGTCCAAGAAAACAACTTATTTGACTGCAATAATTTGCCAGGGATCTAAAAATAGATTGCAGGAAGTCTCGAAATACGTGCGGGTCGTGGGCGCAGGCCAAGTCCGTGTGCAAACCGCTACTGATCCCTCCCGTCTCCCGCAACCCACATGTAGTATAAGGTAATGATAGGAGAATTATTGGGTCAACGGGATCCGGAATCAGGTTCCAGGGCTCCAGCAGCCAGGCCCATTCGGATCCTCGGCCAAACCCAATAATGCGCCTTCTGCCTGCCCTCGGGCTTACCTTGAGGATGATCAAGGGCTGATTGAAATCCTTTCCGCCATGGATCCGGAAGCCCCAAGGCGTATTTGCGCTCTGCCGGCTCAACCGAATTGTAGTCATCTTCTTAATTTCAATGAAGAAATCCAAGAAATGGAACTGGCGGCTGTAACTCCTCTGATCCTAGGCACGCTCACTCAAACGCAGGAAAGTTCCTTTTGGGCAGGAACAGATCCGCAGAACTACTATTTGCAGAACCCGAGAGCTTCAACTAATAAGAAAAATTATAGGGAAGCAGTAGGGCGGCTCTGTTGGGCCCAAGACCCCAGCTAAGCTCCTTCTCTAAGGAGAGGAAGACTATTTTTAACCCGGTTTTGAATTTCGCCAATTCCCCTGCAAACTTGACTTTGCAAAAAAAAAAGAACGGTGGGAGCTCCCGGTCTATGTTTCAGCTGCTCTGTGGGATCCGACTGAGGTTTGGGGTCGGGAAAGGGATTTGCAAAGCAATGGGAGAGTAATTCACCGGAATACTGAACCCAAATCCTGGTTACTCCTTTTCTAAAAATTGACGACCTCAACGGCGGATCCGCTCAGCGGAGGGCATACGGTTGCGAAACGGAGCCGGGAAATCCCTCACTAGCCCAAGCTTGAGATCCGAGGCTGTAGGTATAGGCCGGACTGTAATAACAAGCGTCATCACATTCCTCACGTCGAATAAGGAACCCGCTAAGAATGTCTTCAAAGGGAGTATTCACAAGAACTAGAGCATTCTACTACAGTGATTACGAGCAGTAATTCCAATTCCACCGACAATAAGTTCTACCTTCTGTCGTACGCTTTTCATTAATCTGATTGTAAAGTCTGCACGACATTTAACTGCTCGTCGAATAATCAAAAAGAATATATTGTCCCATACCGTCCATTGTTTAAATGCCGAGGTCAATAATAGTGTAAAAATAAAATTTTAGTACATAACAATAATGGCACGCAAGTTACACAGGGTCAACGTGATTTGCGTTGCAAAATGTTGCTAAAGCTATATGTTGTAAAATGTGAATGGAAAGTAGACATGCATAGGAACTTGCTGAAAACGCATCTTCAGAAAATGCTACAGCAGCGTTTCCAAGTTGCAACTGATTTTAATGTGCACTCTGCATCCTTAGTATCTGAACGTGCACTTTCTACGACTCTACCTAAAATCGTTAGTGCGTCTATCCTCTGTCTGTCTGTACAAGGTTTCCTCAAGAACTACTTGGTGCTCGAACTACTTTCATATTTTAATGTGGATGAAGGGTGCGGGTGGCGTGTGTAGTTTCTGGTATTGTGATTCTGATTTTTGTGTAGGCAGGTACAAGACTGCAGTGTAGTTATTAATATGTACATAGAGCACACAGGGTCTTGCCGGACCAATCTCAACCAAGAGTTAAGCATGAGTCATAATTCCAAGAAATTCAATAGATTCGTATATGGTTAGTTCCGCATTAAAAAAAAAACATTATGCCGGTCATCGTCCTTATTTTCGACCTGCTTGGATGTCATGTAGTAAGCAGGTACCCATTGTTAGAGGTAGCACGTAGAACAGGATCAACGGATCAGTTTCCGTGGTTGGATTCCAGCTAACATGACATGTTGACATACAGCTAATTCACCCTTGGATCATGAATCATTATTCTTATCGTATTATCGATATGCCTCATCGAAACAGGGATGACAAGCTTCTGCTTTGGGGAAAATAAAACATTTGATAACTCAGATTTCAACGAAAGCCTAGAAAAGACACCAACGTTTTTACGACTGTATTATCCTAAGTTATCCGTATATGTAAAGCTTCAAACAAGCATAAATACCTATATAAGTCCTTTAAAAAAATAAAGTTATTCCCTATTCAATTATTATCTCCAATTATTCATTATGTTGCAATACCTACCGATGCATGTATTTGGAGTGTACCTAAACCTATTCAATTAGTTTGTACTTGCTCATTTTTTTTGATACCTAAGTCCGCCAAATTATTCCATACAATCCTTTTTCTGCCCACGCTGCTGTTTATAAAAAAGCGTAATTCAGTAATGCCTACATAGTTGACGACTACGAACTACGAATGATAATTTCTGTCAGTGAGCTGTGTTGGCTGAGGATTTAAATCACATATGTATGATTCCAAACAGTTTGACCTGCTTCTTATCAATCACTATTGCTCCACCTGTGAAGGTTCACCCTTCCTCACATTGTTGTACGAAAATCAGGATAAAAATCACGCCTTATTAGACCCAGTCAGGGAATTGCTTCCCGCCTTCAGCGGAATTTAGGTTGCTCGCTCTAGGATTTGTCCTTTCGTGCCTACAATAGTTCTGTAAGACAGTGGAGATTTCAGAGCAGAAGGCCTATGCATTGTGGTTTGAGTCCAGAGCTTACCGGGCTTAAGCTGCCAGAATGCTCTTGAGATCCTGAAAGGAGCCGGGACTCCTCCGCTCCAGTAGTCAATGTTGAGATTATACCTGTCTTGTCTCTGATTGATTGATCTTCAAGTCCCAGCCTAAGCTCAAGTACACACAGGCCCTGTCATCATTAGGCGGGAGCAGGGCCTAATGTGCATCTGTTCTAAAATAACCTTATTACAGCCCAAGAGTTCATGATTCCAGGAGATCCCTGGCTCAGGCTTGGAAGGCGTACGAGCGTAAGAATGATTCCTTAACTCATCTTCCGCGCCTGTAAATGAGCCCAATCCTTCCCTTAGATGTTTTGCCACGAAAGATAAACATTAGACTCGCCGGATGGCTCTCCAAGAGATCCAACGAGAAAATCTTGTCCAAATAATGCATGACTATGACTCCGAGCCGGCCTCCAGCCTTCCCCAAACTCCCGGCCCTACAAAAGTAGGGCTCAATTTGGAAACTATTATTGGGACCCGTCGTGTAGCTCAAAGGGGAGAGAGCCCAGCCGCTCTCAGGCTTCATACTTCCAACAAGTTTTCTACTCTGCGCAAAGTTTGGGGAGACCAGCTCCATCATGCATTTGCAAATTGCAATTAACTCACGCTCCGCTCACTATTTACTCAAACCTTGTCAGGAGCTCCGAGGAAGGCACTCAAAGAGCTCGGACTCTGATGGAGCATTAGGCTGCCGAACCCCCCATGCATTATGTATCGAGCACCATTAGGAAATATTAGGAAAATAAATCATAAGCTGCTTTTCTCGTAATTTCTAGCTCAGCTCTACGAAATGTATTACTTAGCGGACACGGGGTTACACACTGCTGTAAATTCCGAAACTGCAAAGGACCAAAGAAAAGCTATTTCTTTACGTTTTGGAAGCATTACCGAACGGCGTGTTTTAAAGATTCTAATTTGGTATATAACATCCTTGAAGCACTTCGACAGACACAGCTCACTCGTTCTAGAACGTTATTATTTTGCATGGGTGAAGGAACGGCTACGGGTCCTAGGGGAGCAAATTTGGTTTCTAGTTTCTGCTCACTCTAATCCCTTCCTTTCGTATCGAGACGTGCTTTCTTCTGTTGACTCAAGATCTAGAGACAAATGTGTGTCCAGCTGTGCAGGGAATTGTTTAAATTAATGCCAAAGTAAATTAGATCCCGGGAACTTAGAATCCCCTCTTTCCAATGTAAGGACCGTTACCTTTGGCGTTCACTACACTATTAGCTATTCTGAGTCCGAATTCACGAATGCGTCATGGAATCTTCTAAGGTCATTCTAGTTCGAAAATGCGTCATGGGATATTCTGTTCTATTTCATTATACTTCCAGGTTCCAGAGGCCGGTCTGGGTTAATGTATCCTTATCCATGGATCACTGGGTGACGGATAATGAGTCTGATCTCTGATATTCACCGTGGGTCTTGGCAAGATTCCCTACTGAAGGTACATTAGGAGTTTTATTGACTCTGCCTAGCTTAATGATTTGATTACTTTTGAAATGATATAGAAATAGTGTGGTGTAGGTAGGAGTACCTTGCTGAGACCCCTGTACGTAGATGCAGTGTCGTAAGATACTACTATTATTATTGGCAAGCCTGTTCTCTGAGATTAGGGACTGCAGGCTTCCTCTTGGGAACCACTGGACCCGCCTGCACCACGGTCCCCGGGGTTCATAAGGGCAAGTTCATGAGGGTTTAAAAGTTTTGAGGAGCTTATCTCGTCCACACACAAATATTAATATGTTGCAACAGGCCGTCGTCCTTTTCCTTGGGCTTATCAGGGTCCCAAGCCTTGAATCCTTGGGCAGAGGAAGCCGTCTCTGTAATTGCTCTTACGCAAATGGAGGGGCCAGTAGTGTGGAGTAATCATAGTTCCCCAGGCAGTGTCACACTCGAAATACAAAGTTCTTGGGAGAAAGGTAAGGGAAGTCCAGGGAGGATTATCTGGGTCCAGGAAGCTGGGGCCCTCTTATTGCTCACTAGGCCTATGGCTCTTCTGCATTTGGGAACGGAGAGATTAAGGCTGCTGCTGCTGCTGCTGGGACTCTAAACCCTGGAGCCCCAACCCGACTCCTCATTAATCCCTATTTAAAAATACTCACTACACCAGCCAACCTAGCCACCACTTAGAGGACGGCATGTGTGGCAGGATCCTACTATAACTTTGGTAATCCTCCAACTGGACGCCCAATGTGTGAACGTGAGGAGCCAGCAGCTCGTTGAGGCACGCTAATTCAGATCATCCGGAGCCCCTCTTGTGTCCCGGAGAAGGGCTTGAAGCTAGTGGCCAAAGGGCCCAATGTGGTGTTACAGTGTGCAGATCGGAGCCCTTCTAGGAGCACCAGTCGTGGGCTGAAGGTCGGCTCTCAAGATGGCTCCAGTTCCCAGAACCCTCTTCCGCCTCCTCGGCTCCTCCGTCGTTAGTCTGGTGATCCTCCTAACGTACGCCGAGTCATTAGGGGCCAGTAGGCCGGAGAACAGTAGGACTACTAACACTAGTACTCCAACCCGGAAATTTAGTCCCACTGACTTACTCACAAGGTCCTTCCGAGTCTCCGTTTCCGGGGATCTGGACCTCGACATCTGTAAAGCCCTCCAACAGAGTAAGTGGAGTGGCCCGTGAGTTCCTCTAGCTATCGATCATGTGGAGAGCCAGAGAGCCTCTTCATGTTGATTGAGACTAATTCCTCTATTTAACCTTAACCTCCTTCTGTAACACGGATCTTCTTGGCAGGAGGGGAGGGAGGATCCGCGTAGCTCGCGCTTCTCTAGTTTAGCCTCTCCATTCTGGTTCACCTTGTTCTGTACATAGAATGCACGGGAGACGGAACCGGAAGAAAAACTATGTATTGAATATTGAATATTTATCCCACAGTTGCACATTGCACTAAACGACATTATACAGAACTTTATAATAATCCATCTCTTAAGTTAGTGTTTTCCGTACTAGACTAAACTGCCTATACGGACGCAAACGGATAGTAGCAGCTGATACAGTACCGGTGAAAGCAGTTTTCCCTTGCCGCTTGCTACTTTCTTTATTTTACGGTCCTAATGATGTGTATTATTTTGGATTTGCTCTTATTTGTAGATAGGCAGGATGACATTGCCATCGGGCTCCCGTACGCGTCCTCCGACATCATTAGGAATGAGCAGATTGAGCCCAGCGCGAGCAGGTAAGGACTTTCACCACCTTTCCAAATACCAACTACACCCACCTTTAGTTCCAATTACCAATGACGTCCACCTCTTATGCCAACATAATATGTATTCCCTGATTGTATGACAGTTATCGAAGACGACGACACGAGGGGATCCGGCGGCGGAGAGCCGCCACGGCCCGCCGTGAGAGGATATGGGACTTTGGAGTGATCCCATACGAGATTGATGGGAACTTTAGTGGGAGTCATAAAACTCTGTTTAAACAGGTTGAGTACTACTTCTATTTACCATTCTCCTCCGGTTTCGATTCTCCTCAATCCTCTCTCATGTGGCCACTCCTCATTTGTTTACCTAAACTGATGGGAGCTCTTATTCCGACCAGGCGATGCGGCACTGGGAGAACAATACCTGTGTCAAGTTTGTAGAGCGGACTGAGGTCCATCCCAACTATATTGTGTTCACGGAGAAGGCCTGCGGATGCTGCAGCTTCGTTGGGAAGCGAGGGAACGGGCCGCAGGTATGGACCAGGGAACTGGGGCAGGGATAATGTAGGTTCGAAATGACATGGCTTGCCTGAGGTCACGTTTCCGCCTGTTCTGGGACCTAATTGGGCCTAATGAGTTCAACTCTGTCGGACACAGGCGATCTCAATCGGGAAGAACTGTGATAAGTTTGGGATTGTTGTGCACGAGCTGGGCCACGCGGTGGGGTTCTGGCACGAGCACACGCGGCCTGACCGGGAGGACCACGTTGACATCCTCCGTGAGAACATCATGACGGGCCAGGAGTACAATTTTAATAAGCTGACGCCGGACGAGGTGAACAGTCTCGGGGAGACCTACGACTTTGACTCCATCATGCACTATGCTAAGAACACTTTCTCCAGAGTAAGCCTTTCCCATGCTCTCTCCTAATCATCCTTGATGGGAACTATGGGGACCAAGGGCTAAGCCGGGGAATCTTTTTGACGCAGAGCACCTACCTGGACACCATTCTCCCTCGACAGAGTCCCAATTCTCATAACAGGCCTGAAATTGGGCAGCGGATCCGCCTCAGTTCGGGGGACATTGCCCAGGCCAACAAGCTCTACAAATGTCCATGTAAGAGTCTTGGCAGCTTCCGTGTTAGTGAGCTAGAGAACTAGTGAATGTAGAGAAGTATATATAACTTTATATTACCTATTTTGAATTGAGATGAATGGCGTGAGAACCAGAAATTGTTGGAGATTGCATTAACGCATTTTCCAGTAAAAAAGAATAAAAAGAAGAAAAAATTAATTTTTCCGGTCGTAGTGCCACTAAATGATGAGTTTTACCTTTTCAAAAATCCCTTGTTAGCCTGTGGCCGGACCCTCCAGGAGCCCTTTGGCTACTTGCACTCCCCAAGTCATCCCGGGAGACCAAATTCGACGAGGAACAACAGCCTTCCAGCCAGCTCGGAGGAAGGGGAGCGTTGTGAGTGGCGGATCGTTGCCACGCACGGGGAAACAATTATCCTGAACATCACGGACTTTGATCTGCCTTACTCGGACGGGTGCAAGTACGACTACCTGGAAATCCGGGACGGATACTGGCACAAGAGTCCTCTCCTTGGTAATGAGGTCAACCCGATCCCTTTGATTCCGCCCGTCTACTAAGAGCCTTTGATCCTTTAGGACGCTTCTGTGGCTCAAATCTCAAGTTCGAGACAACGATCATTTCGAGTGGGGCTCGGATGCTCCTCACTTATGCCACCACGCGGAGCCCGAGCACGTATCGCGGGTTCACAGCAAACTATGAAGGTAGCAGGAATACGACTCGCTCTATTGACATAGCTCGGCTTTGAACTGTTTCAAGTGATTAGTCTTCACTTAAATAGATTTATAAAGAGAGCTTCTCACCCAATTCTGTACGGTGTAGCCGTGAATATAAATAAGTAATAACGAATACAATAACTTTTTTTAGTTTTCGAATTCAAAAGCAGATTATACAGTTAAGCCGTTCAATAATTTTATATTTCTTTTGAAAGTCTGAAATACAAACTGTAACGCTGCAGGTTATAATATGTTATCGTACCATTTTAGGAGGAGTTTAAATGCTTTGTCCATCTCAGAATATAATGTGTCCAAATGAATAGTTTAGCCTATTTTCATTTCCAGCCATCTGTGGGGGTCATCTGATCGGTGACTCTGGCCACATTGAGTCCCCGAACTTCCCGGACGAATACCTGCCCTCCAAGGAGTGTACTTGGAGAATCAGTGTCCCTACCGGCTACCAGGTAGGCATTGAATTCTATTATCCAGATCATCCACCATAGTACACTATCGGCCTGACCTGACACCCCATTTGACTCTCAAGGTCTCCCTTAGCTTCCACTCCTTTGAAATCGAGAACCACGAGAACTGCGTCTATGACTTTCTGGAAGTTCGGGACGGCCTATCCCAGAATTCCAGCCTCCTTGGTACGTTCTGCGGCTATAGCCCGCCCAATCCAATTACTTCCAGCTCCAACCATCTCTGGGTCAGGTTCGTGTCGGACGGGAGCGTGCAGAAGGCCGGCTTCTCGGCGGCCTATCTCAAAGGTGCCAAACGATTAGCACGAAGTTCTGGATTCTAATAGAAATATCTACACGCCTCGATTTTTATTCCAGAGCTGGATGAATGTGCGAAGGGACTGGATGACTGCGAGCATACTTGCAGGAATACAATTGGTAGGTATATTTATATTCTCAGAGTCGTTTAGATGGCCATAATGAGTCAGTGCAAATTCTACTTTAGGGTCCTATACTTGCGGCTGCAAGTTTGGGTTCGAGCTCCATTCCAATGGGAAAGAGTGTGAGGACGCCTGCGGCGGAGAGATCGAGGAGACGAACGGGAGCCTCACGAGCCCTTCCTTCCCCAACTTGTACCCGTCCAATCGGCAATGTGCCTGGGAAATCTTGGCTCCGCCCGAGACCCGCGTCACCATTAATTTCACGCACTTTGACCTCGAGGGGAACAATGTAAGTCCTCCACTACTATTGTGATGCGCTGAAGGGATCCCGTCAATTTGCTCTATTTGGATTTAGCAAGAATGCGACTATGACAGTGTTGAGGTGTACAGCAAGTTGGGCCAGGACGAGCTGAGGCGGCATGGAAGTTTTTGCGGAAGTAAGTCTAAAAAAAACTTGGTATCCTTGTCCAAATAATTTCAAACTCTGTTCCGAAACAGACAAACCCCCGCCAATGATAACTTCGGAAGGGAACTCCATTCGGATCGTATTCACGACAGACAACTCGGTCCAGAAGACCGGATTCGCTCTTGTCTTCTCCACAGGTATGCTCGAAGTATTCCAGTTCAAAGTCTAAGCCTTTAACCTTTGACCCTCCACAGACAAGGACGAGTGTGCCGTCAACAACGGGGGCTGCGCCCAGCTGTGTCGGAACACGGTTGGCTCGTACCAGTGCGCCTGCCAGAACGGATTCACTCTCCACGACAACGGGCACGACTGCAAGGAGGGCGGCTGCAAGTTCGAGATCAGCACACCGCCCGATGGAGAGCTCACGAGCCCAAACTACCCTGACCCCTATCCCGGGAAGAAGGAGTGCGTCTGGATCCTCCACACTATTAACGGGCACAGGGTCAAGGTCGTCTTTGATGAGTTCGAGGTGGAGCCGAACCAGGGCTGCAGCTACGACAGCGTTGTGGTGAGCCCTTCGCTCTTTGCTCCGCTTCAGTCATACCTCAATGGATTGATTCCAGCTCAATTCACTCCCAGGCCAATTTATAGCGGTGCTAATTTATCGATGGCAGCATCAAGATAGCCATGCCTTTCCTACCCTTAATGCAGCCTAAGCTAACGTAACCTAATTTGACCTTACTATAATTCGTTGATAGCACTATAAATTGACGTTGTCATGAGTCATGAATTAGCAGTACTGGCAAGATTCTGCCCATAAATGCCTTGTCACCCTTTTTCCAGGTCTACGACGGTAACAACTCTGAAGCCCCGCTCCTAGGTCGATTCTGCGGGAGCAAGACCCCGCATCCCCTCATTGCCAGTACGAACAGCCTAATGATCATTTTCAAGTCGGACAGTAGCGTGCATCGGAGGGGCTTCCATGCCAAGCACACTACCGGTAACCACGATCCCATTTTCCATCCTCGAATTCCTGGCTCAGTAATCTGTATCCGCCTATCTGTGTCCCAGTCTGTGGGGGCCTCCTGTTCGCCGGAGAGGAGGAGTCCTTCCTCTACTCCCATGCCGGCTACGGGGACTTCGACTACTCTGACAACGAGGACTGCGAATGGGTAATCGAGGGGATGGAGGAGGGAACCGTGGAGCTCACCTTCGTCACCTTTACTGTCGAGGACGAGGGGGACTGTGCCTTTGACTTTGTGGAGGTAAGCCGATCAAAGGTCCCTAATTCATCCTCAAGCATTGAGCTAATGAGCTCTTTAGGGATTTCCAGGCCTTTTCTAACCTCGGCTTATGCTTCCTTCCTTAGGTCTTCACAGGAGAGGACACGAGCACGGGGTCCCCGGTCGGGAAATACTGCGGGAACCGAGTCCCGCCGCCCGTCAAGTCCGATGAGGGATCAATACTCATTAAGTTCCGGTCCGATGACACTGTGAGTGCCAAAGGGTTCTCGGCCGTGTATCGGCAGGTGGGGGCCGGGGCCGGCGGGGCCGCCCTCAAGCCTGGACCCAATTTCAAGCCCACCAGCCGCCACTGACTCCCCATCATCACTTTTCATTTAGCCTAGGTTCCTGAGTCCCTGGCCGGACTCCCCACTCCAGCATAATTCTTAAAAGGATTCCGGGCCGCGGAGTAGGCCGGTTAATAACATTAGTCCCACGCGCGGGGAGATGATAACTTCAGATGGGCCTAAACCGGGCCTGCTCTACTTTCTCCAGCCAGCCCGACTACACGCGACGTCGAGGCCCAAAGGTATTCTTCCATTTAGACATAATTAGGCGCTGAGGGACACAAATTGCCAAATTACCCCTCCCCACCAACCATTAGATTCCATTAGCGGAGTGTCAATCTCATTACTCCACATGGCGAGTCAGGGAGGACAGAAGGCCACTACCAGGCCTTCGGGGAGTACGATGTCTCTATTATTGTAATTTATAATACTCATAACCTACGCTTTCTACATTATAAGATGCTGGGAAGGTTATTATTCTGGAATTGCAACTGTCAATTAGCAGGGGCTAACATGGAATATTCATAGAGATAGGAATCCCTTCGTGTTTTGTACAGGAGGCCGTAGCCATTCTAGGATTTATTTATGTCCTTTTTCCTACTCCAGCACTTACTATGCATTCCTAATGCATCATCTTATTTGAGTATTACGAGAACAGAACTAAGTTTTAATTCTGACTGAGTTTTGATTTTCTCTCTATAAAAAGTGTACACCTTTAGAATATATATGTTTGTTGAATAAAGTTCATACTTTGTGTCTTTGTATGAATAGTAGGCACATTAGTTATAGGTTTGTTAATGGAAGGATGGCTGCTATTTTTATGCTAAAAACTGCGTAGGATTATACCCTAGTTGGCCTTGGCAGGCTGAGACAAGCAATGAAGTGCCTTCGTGAATTCTGAATTAGGCCTACTTTGACCTCGTGCTCGTACACGGTAGACGGTTGACTTCGTAAAGTATTCGGTTTGTCAGCAGTGTACAGTAGACGAGAGGATCGTCCTAGACCCGACTTTCACCATTTATATTTCACGTAGAGCATTGAGCGTTCTACCAACCACAACGAAACCTAGGAATACTAGGAATCATCAGGGAATTTAGTATGAAAGGGCCTGCCTGACTATAATTGTTTCACAGCAAGTACATGTCATAACCGGATGCGTAGGCTCGTAATACTTACTAAGGCTAATTGGCATATTGCAAGGAGGTTGACGAACAGAGGGATGTTACGGTTTGTATTCATATTTGGAATCCTGGAAAGTAAATCAATACCCAGGTCTTCCAATTTGATTTCAATTGCCTAGCGTAAAATATCAGGAAGAATGCTCTTCTACTTCTTTCCAACATGGTGTAATGTACATACATAATGTTGTATGTACAAAACATAAGGTTGAGATTTGAGATTGAGAGACACAAATTGGGGCTGGTAGTCATAACTATTTATGAAGCAATAATGAAGAATTGTCTTCAGAAGGAAAATAAACTTAAAACATTCAGAGTCAAGGTCTACCATAAAAAAGAATTCGTTCTGGAACTCGATTGTATTGATTTCCATTAATTTCCAAAGTATTAATTTCCAGAGATTAAATACAGACCGTAACATCTACAGTAATAAAATACACAGTACTTGGTTTGACATGATGAATGCGTTATTACGAGACATAGTATTGTACATAGTTTCGCCTTGTTTCTTCAACTTGCCCTTTAGCTGAGGTGGCCTTGCCTTATTGCACCGTATCCAGAACTCTACGCGACGTAGGTACTATTTCAGCATATCTCGTAAGTGATTGCAAATCATACCCTATTCGTTGACAGCAGTTCGTTTTAACGAGGACGCAATATTATTACCGTTTCCTACATAGTACCTGCGGTTCGGCTTTCACCGCAGCCCAATGGGCTAAATGTGGGCTCAGAAAGTACTCAATTAGTCCTCTATCAAATATTCCTTTTAATTGTAGTGCCCGCCTGAGTGGGGGACGTCCCACACCCCGCACTTTCCAATTAGCCTCCTAATGCCCTTCTTTACCGGAATTTCCTAGTAGCCACTTCTAGGCGGCTCATGATCCGAATGTCGCGCAGTAAAAGTTGTAGGGAGTATGGACCTCCCTCTCGTATTACACATATATAGCGCTCTATCTACGCCTCAATTTGAGAATAGCTGGGAAACATAATATCATTTACAGCTGAAGACAGGCCTTCCCTGGAGCCTAACATAATTAGGCTGGATTCCTGGAACGGAGGGAAGGATTCAAGTCTCTGGAGTTAAATTATTGATATTCCTAGACTACCTTATATACGTTTACCTACTGTCCATAAAGTCGCCTTCTTCCTACTACGTACATACATAGTCCTTACAACACTAGAAGAAATTAAATTATACCTACTACGGACTACTCCTTCTCCATCTAGAGCCTATAGACTATTATTCTCTCCTCCTTTCCGTCCCATGGTTACTATTAGCCTGATAACAAATTCATAATTTAGATTGAGGAAGGAGAGCCCCGTTCTGGGAAGGACCAGAATGAGATCCCTATTTGTTTAGCCTATGCACAGTAAAATAGTAATGAAATGATATGAAGTCTCCTATAGCTATAGCTCTACAAGGCCCATGCTTACGTAGATAGTTAAGCTAGGAGTTACACTACCCTCTAATAGTCCTCCTAAATAAAAAACAGACACTCGTTTGGCTGACAAAGGAGGACAAGTGGAGCTGGGACATTAGGACCTCTGCACTCTGCTCTCTAGCCAAGATTTGGCAGTGCAGATACAGATACTAGTAGTAGGAAGAATGGATCCTGGAAATAAATATATCATTATGAGCGGGGGATCTGCAAAAGGCGTCTACCTTCCACACTAACTCCCAAGCTTGACCTAAAATCAATATTATTAGTTTCCCTGCAAAACCGTCACTACTTCTTTTGGCCCTAGTCTAAATAATGTAAGTTAAAGGCTATGGGGCTGGACGGACAGCATATACGCCAAATCCTCGGGATACACTTGAAGTGATTCGTACTTTGTACGCGTACTGGAACATTGTACATATAAATACTATGAATATAGAAACCGGTTTTTAATTTCCCTACACACCTGGGAACTGTGCCTAATGGGGATTGTAGGAAGGCTAAATGAGTTAGGCAATGTTATATAAGTGGATGAGGTTTATGCATACTGAGGTAGCTGCTCCCTACTAGTAGTATCTGTCTGTACATAGTACTGGCTCGATACCTATGAAGTGAGTCGACTGGGGCTCAAAGAGAGCCTATGAGGGAAGAGAGGCAAAAAGTTGGATAAAAAAGGAAAATGTGACTTTGACAAAGTTCTTCCCGTGACCACATTTGATTTTCTGGGCCTGGACAAAAAGGTCTTCCTGGAACCTGAACTTGAGGACGTGTGTATTTCTAGGTCACTTAGTCAAATTATTAGAGTCACTGATTCCAGATTTCCGGTACAGGAGTTAGTTGGTGCTAGTTGCTAGTGTTGTGGTGTCCAGCTGTGTGTGATTCGATTTGATTCTTTTATTGAGTGCCGGGAAAGACTTGTACCCAATTCGTTCGTATATAATGACATGTTAGTCAATTAGCTTCCTGGTGCTTGCGGTTCAATCACGTAGAGTTCGTCACAGCCCAATTCTAATTAATAAGGTGAGTATTGTACTGTTTATAATTTGCTCTAATTAAAAATACCGAGTTCCATGCTTTCAGATTTTAGCTTTAAGGTAAAAGGCAGTTTGGTTGATTGGTAGGTAATAAATAATAATTGCTTGGCCAATTTACGACCAATTTGATTAGTCATAATCAAGCCACACCGGAAGCACAGTTGTGGTGTCGATGTTTATTGGACGTCACATCTACTTCATGCTAAAATTAATTTCGTCCTGCTTGTGTAGCTAAATGCCAGCTAATAAGGAGTTCTTTGCCACGTTAATTAATGGGCCAATTACCAAAATAAGATGTGCTACCTTGATTGTTACTGTTCCCGGGTTTCGTGTTCCACAATGCGTGAGCGTACATACATAATTATAACTCTGTGTAAACAGTGTATGACAGCAAGAGTGGTAAGTTAGAGGATATGTAGTCAATACCTACATCGTAGTAGTATGTATTAATTGGGGGAGATAATTCATCCATATTATGGATTCGAAAAAATACTGATTTTTTATTTTCTAAGGGTGCCCGGAAACCTTAGTAAGTTTTGGATCGGTTGTAATATTGTGGTGTCAAATTTAAATAACTAAGTGTAAGTAAATTTCACGAAATAGGGACCAATTTAGATATTAATGTGGTGTCAGGTATATACAGTATTTCATATTCGATAGAAATAAAAATTGACCTTAGTCCATTCATATTCATAGGTATACCTGGCAGGCTCATAACCTACAGGCGTATACGTACATATTTAGCCTCCGCTTATCAACCAACCAAACCCTAAAATTAATCAATATATTGATAACTGTACTTTGTGTGGCAATTAATGTTTCCTATTCCTGCATATGCAAGTACTGTATTACAGGCTTGTTTGAACGGGGACACGCACTATTACGTACATATTTAAAAATGAATCCCTAACTATTTAACTACCGAAAATAAATAGACCTAAATTGCCTAAGTTAGACATGCGCTGCATTTATACGACCATGTTTGGACGTCAACGAAGCGAAGGTATTTAAGAGAGGTTCTGGCATGGAATTGCAAAATAAATCTTTTGAGGTCACTCCTGCACCAATGCTCCTGACTCCGTGACTGAATTTGACAATGACAGAAGTGCCTCCCGATTTACATTCATAGAGCTTGGTAGATCTATAGATGGCCTGATCCTCCTACTTCCATGATAATTGTCTCCCAAATGCTCTCACCCTAATACAATTTGTTTCTAAAATAGGCCCAATATGGTAGTAACTGAGCCTCGGCCTATTCGGGTCTTGATTGGAAAAATCAGCCCCACTCCTCAGCCCCCCATAACACTCAGACTAAAGAGTAAACAGGTCATAAAGGGGAATAGGGCCCGCGGAACCCACCGAGCCTTCCCTCAAATGTCAAGCATAAAATTTTACAGAGTAGGCTCGTAAAGAATTAGTATCGGGGGATCCAGCGGCTCCGGATCACTTTGGGCCCCAAGAACTGCCCAATAAAAGCCGCTCATTTGGGGAGAAACAAGGAGAGAGTAACAAAATCCTAAAATTTGACGACTTTCCCCAAAGTCCTCCAAATTAGAATCCAGCCAGAATGGGCACGACCACCAATAAAGTCTGGGGATCCTCTGGAACCTGTAATGACAACTTGGCTTAGACTAGAATTCGAGCTAAGTGGCCGAGATCCTGTAAACTTTTCTAATTTATTTAGCAATACTCATCCCCAGTTGTGGCCTAGGAAAGGAATTAAGGGATTATTCGAGCACTGGACACTTAATCCAACCCAAGGCCAAATAGACGGTCCAGGGCCAAAAAATTACATCAGCTCACCAACACTCGTCCAGTTGGTCAATTTCCTATCTCGAGTCCTCGCTAAGAGCTCCTATAGTGGTTTCAGCGTGGAAATAATAAACATGCCTATCTCACCAAGTCTTTATCATTTTATTAGCAGGAGTAATAGGTACTCCCAGTCCCAGTATCTATCTCTCCTCTTCCTTCGTCCACTTATCTCATCATTTGAAGGCTGACAGGGAGACGCTTTGGCATTATCATGTCAACTTTGTGTCTCTCCATTATGTTGAGGTTATTGGTCTAATTCCAGGCTTTCCCTGGAAAATCCCGGCGAGAATTTGAGCAAATGTAGTCCTAAGGAATCTATTTTGTAATGCTAAATATGACATTGGATGAATCTGATCGGAGCAGGTTATTCTTAGTATTGCGTTTTGCGTCCTTTCCCCACACTAGATACGACGAACTTTTCCGTGGTTGACGTGCGGCTTGGGCTAGCATGTGCCATTGGTTTGATTGAGTAGGCCTGTGGTGTGAATCCTTTGAGGCTCAATTAGGGAAAGTTGGGACTTTCACAGATGTGCCTATAATTATGCCTAGGTAACAGAGATTGGCAGGGTATAGGTTTCAAAGCTAAGTATACAGGACGATATAATGGGCCCTACCTATCAATGTTCTCAAACTTTTAACCTAGCTCAGCATGTAAGTTTTAAAAGTAAGCTGTGCTTCAACTCCCTTAGTATGTACAAGCTCCAACTGTACCCAAACAGCCTAACCTTTTTTAGACGTATAGTGGAGTATCCACTGAGTAGGCTATCGGGTCAAAGTCTGGCTCCTGAGGATGCCTAGCCTCTGCCCATTGCTTAGGTGGGACTGTAACATGTTCCTGGGTGGAAGGGCTGATAATAGGCTTGGGCCTGGGAGCCGGAGTAACAAGCCGCTGCTGTCATCTCCTCATTAGGCTCCAAAGGGGAAAGTTGGGGACGGGAAAGGAAAACTGGGTTAGGTCTTCCATAAAATTCATTACTATTCAAAATCCCTTGAAGCATGCAAGGGGAAAAGCACTTCATTTAGTCAAGTTCTGTCCGTCCCTCTCGAGAAAAAATCCAATCTAAATCAAACTAAGTTAAGTGAAGGGGCTTGGGGAAGAAAGTTGAGGAGAATTTCATTGAGGGGTCCAAATTGAATTGGGAGGGTGGTGGGGTCCTATAGGAGTAGCCGAAAGTGGGTGAGTGAAAGTCCGGGCCCGGCATTCCCCACTATAACCCCTCTCCATTAATTTCCGGACTCTAATCGAAAGTTTATTGGGTGCGTGCGTGTGTGAGGCTCATCCCGGCCAGCCCCTACGGCACCCAGCCCAGCTCTGTTACAACTTTGTCCGGATCTCTATTCTGCTCAGAGCACTAATGGGACGAAAACGTGTTAATTGGACTACCAAACAAATATGTGTAGTTAAGCTCACTCGAGGAGGTTCAAGTTGAAGCTAAGTTGACTTGGGACGCTTTTAAGAAGCATAACCTAACTTAACCTAATTCAACTAGGCTGACCAAAATCGAACCTAACCTCTCCTTGCTAAACGAAACTGAACCTAACCTAACTTAACCAGATTGACTAACGTCGAGCCTAACCTAACTAATCATGTTGAGCAAAATTAAACTTAACCTAACTTAACCAGATTGACTGACATCGAACCTAATCTAACTAACCATGTTGAGCAAAGTCGAACTTAACCGAACTTAACCAGATTGACTAACATTGAACCTAACCTAACTAACCATGCTGAGCAAAACCGAACCTAACCTAACTTAACCAGATTGACTAACATCGATCGTAACCTAACTAACCATGCTGAGCAAAATCTAACCTAACCTAACTAACCATGCTGAGCCAAATCTAACCTAACCTAACTAACCATGCTGAGCAAAACCGAACTTAGCCTAACTTAACCATGCTGAGCAAAATCGAACCTAACCTAACTTAACCAGATTGACTAACATTGAACCTAACCTAACTAACCATGTTGAGCCTACTATGGCCGAACTAAATATAAGCTGGCATGCTTAATCCGGGTTAATGTGGCCTATCATAACTTAAACTGGGTGAGCAAAATGTAAAATGGCTCAACGAAATCAAACAACCTAGTCAGCTTTCCTGTAGGTATCCAGTTCTAGACTAGCATAAGGATATCTTTAAGTAATGTGGCATTAAGTCCCACAAATGTTGGTTTAAATTAAAAAAAACTTGACTAAGCCTGAGGGCACGATTGATAAGTACAGTATTGACAGAGAGACATACAAATAGATGACTTCTGGGAGTCCAGCTCATAGATACTTGGCTTTTAAACCTGAGGGATTCCTTCCTGTGCATACGGAAGTAGGTAGGATAGGATGGGACTGCGGACAGGACTGCGGCGGAGACCGTCCCACGCTCCCTCATGCAAAATAGATCAAAGGGGCTCCTAACTAGGCCAGCACCCTAATTAAAAATTTAGGCGGAGACAAAGGTCCCACCTAACATAACCATAAAGTAGTCGGAGGACCCCGTTGGCCGTACATCCCTCCTACAAGACCACAGCCTAGTGTACTACATAGCGTCCGGGCCAGTTGTTGTGAAAGCTCCAAAAATCTCCTGCTCCGACTACTCTTCGTCCTCTCATTGTATTAATGCAAAAAATCCTGTCTCTCCCCACCATACCAGGCTCCGGAGCTCGGAAGTTTTCCCTAAATCTGAACTGAAGGGAGCGGAGTCTTGGAGCAAAAAAGAGTTCCGTAGTCAAGAATTCGATCCACAGTTGCGCTCTGAGAAAACCCGGGCATCGTCCGTGCCCGGCTCCACTACGGCGTAGGCCTCCCCGGAATCCCGGCTCTCCTTGCTAACCCGACTGCTTCTTCTGGCTCCCAACACCGCCCGCCTACAACATAGGCTCCCCGGACCTCCATCTTGTCTCCCTACTCCAACTCGGCAGGACTCAGTTTTTCAATTCTTCTCAGGCTCAGTGGTCTGCTCTGGAGGGAGAGCGGCAGGCGGAAAGGCAGAGACCTGTCCGAATAAGGAATGGCAGCTAACGCCTCAACCCGCTTCTCGGACAATTACGAGCTCAAGGAGGAACTCGGCAAGTAAGTAGAGCCCAGATTTAGTAGGGGAGGCTGGGCCCCGGGGGGCGGAGGGGCCAGAGTTCACATCATGCGCCAGTCCTGCGACAATTGATTTAACAGGCTCAACTTTCTCCGGGGACGGGGCCTGGGCTCCAGACGAGTCCATAACCAAAATATTTACCTGACCCCTCCATCCGCCCTTCCTACTCTTTATGCGTTTCGCGTGCGAAGACCTACTCTGTCTCCAGCCCATAACCCTATAAATATTTTAATGACCCTGGCCCCGGAGCTCAGTGCCCCTCCGTAGTGACTAGAATCTAGAACCTATTGATTTGGACTTGGGGGACTAAGAGGGCCTTCTTCTCTTTTGACCTCCTCCAGGGGTGCTTTTAGTATAGTGAAAAGATGTGTGCAGAAATCAACTGGACTGGAGTTTGCTGCCAAGATCATCAACACTAAGAAACTCTCTACCCGAGGTAAGGGCTCCGCTCTCTCTTTGGGTCTATTAAACTACTTCGTCTGTTAGTAGAGCATGATGGGCTCCGAGTGGTCCAGAGTATATTTGGCACGAGGAAACCTGTTGAAGAGGCTGTAAGGGAGGGAGCTAGAGAGGAGGAGGAGGAGGGACGGGACTATAGGAGGGACTCTGTAGGCGGATCGATGGACTCCCGTGCCATGGGCAGACTATCGATCCGACGGAATGCGGTGAGAATAGGGAGGGACTCTTTCCCCAACTAGACGGGCCCAGCTATATCTACATCTACTTCTCCAACTACCCACCAAGCCCCTTTCTCCAACTTTCTCCCTCCGCTCTCTATTTACTAAACCAATGACTTGACTTCCTCCATTCAGCCGGCCCTACCTCCCTCCCTCCCAAGGACCCCGCCAAGGAACCAGCCTCACAATGGGCTTACTAGCCTCGATATTACCCCGCCCTCTGTTAAGGGCAGTAGGGCTCTGGGCCCCGGAAAAATTGGATTCTAGTTAAGTCCTCCCCCCAACTTTCTCTCGACTTTCACCAACTTGCAGGGGCTCCATGGGCTAGGATTAATTGAAAGACAAGCAGTTGGGCAATCCTATAGCATGTATGAGCACCACTCCCACGTCGTCAAGATTGTAGGCAGATTGATATTAAGAAAGTAGTACTATTTAGCAGTGATATGCTTCATAGGGGGTGTAAAGTAATAGCCCGGTAGTAGTGGGATACGTACCTGGGTTTGACTTGTAGATACACAAATGAATGGGTACTTACAGCCTATCTCTACACAGTCAAATAATTAGCTAGCAAATAACTATCTAGAAGATTTCCAACTATTTATTTATAATTAAAATGAGGACTTGTTGATTCTCAAGCACGAATGGTTTCACTCTCGGGGTTAGGGCTACTTATACTAGTATTTATATATGCCTGTTAATTCAATGCTCGAAAACAGAATTGTAACAAGTGCCACATAAAATATCGTACTTTCTCCTAAATGTTTTAGGGAATACCGATGACCTACTAAATAAAGGTAATACATGCCAGCATGCATCAAAGCATTTTAAAGTTCTCCTTGAAAATTTGCTTCTAAGCCCTCTTGCATTTTTCTACTCTCTCCTAAATTATTACTATAGCCAGGAGGAGGCGTATTATTTACACAGGATGGATGGGTCCGTGCCCGTTGCCTGCATCCTAGAACTCCTTCCCAAAATATAATTCCCATCCCTCCCGTATGCTTTCCAATTTTCTTTTAAATTATAAGCCCAAACCGCCGGCGTCTATTTACAGAAGATCTCCAGTCCAGTGCACAACCTAATTATGTACTATGTGGGCTCCGAGCCTACGATATTCGATAAGAGCCCTTACTCCTGCCTCCCGCCGCTCCCTAAAGAGAAAGTGAGGGAAAGGAAAATTTTGGGAAGAGCCAGGGAAGGGAAATATTGGATGAATATTAATATTGTTTGATTCGGGGAGCCGCCCAACCGTAAAATCCCCCATGTACTTGAGGCACCCCCCGATCCGTAACATAAGGCCTCTTTCATGGGCCGGGTCGTCCTGAGATGATGATGGGCCCTTTTTTCTATTACTATTCCTCCCTCCCTTCGTTAGGCAATCTGGGGGCGTCGCAGTGGGCAGCTCTGTAGTAGGTACTTATATAGTGACTACTGACTCCTCGCCGAACCCGCTCTATCTTTCATTTTATTCCAGCCTAACTTTTTCTTCC
This sequence comes from Hypogastrura burkilli, assembly GCA_034696285.1. Classification (NCBI taxonomy): domain Eukaryota; kingdom Metazoa; phylum Arthropoda; class Collembola; order Poduromorpha; family Hypogastruridae; genus Hypogastrura; species Hypogastrura burkilli. Next base: position 212,719 of record JAQFZY010000001.1, on the reverse strand, counting down.
TCCTGACTAGATTTCCAGAAGTTGGAGAGAGAGGCGAGAATATGTAGGAAGCTCCAGCATCCCAACATTGGTATGTTATTCATACCGTATAAAATCCCTATTATTCCCGCTCCCCTCCCCCCCCCTCTCCCATTTGTCCGAATGGGCCTATTATTATTTTACTATAGCCCCAAGACGACAACTTCCAGACTTTCCCTCTCAATCATCCTCAAGTCGGGTCCTAATCATGTAGGCTGCTCCGGCTCCGGCTCTACTCTACCTTGAAGCCATTTCCAATTAAGTGGCTCTCCGTGTCTCCGTACTACCAAGGAGAGCCCCGGCCTATTTCCCTACTTCCCGTTTCCCCCAATGATGAAAGGAAGGATATGGGAGACGAGGCGGGGATCTGATTAGTATTCTTATTTTCTCTCTTCCAGTCCGCCTTCATGACAGTATTCAAGAGGAACACTTCCACTACCTCGTCTTTGATCTGTGAGTACTTAGGGCCCAAACTACCTACTCCATGGAACATGGTGGATATGGGGAGGGAGTCGAGTTTGGGATTCGGCTCCAGACTCCACTTTCTCCGGCCCGTAAATCCGGCCCTGGCTCTGACAATACAATTTACCTAATGGATTTACAAATAACTCTACCTGTCGAGGCGGGAAGAATGGGCGGAAATTAATATATGGGCCCGCAACCGTCCCGGTTTAATCTCTATTCTTCCCCCTTTCAGCGTAACCGGAGGCGAGCTCTTTGAAGACATTGTAGCACGAGAGTTTTATTCAGAGGCTGATGCTTCCCATTGTATTCAACAGATCCTGGAGAGCGTGAACCATTGTCACACGAATGGGGTCGTGCATAGGGATCTTAAGGTACTCTCCCCGCCCACTCAGCTCCCATAAATCTGCCCACGGGCTCCTTTATGTAATCCTCCTCTCATCATTTAATTCTCTCTAGCCGGAAAACCTTCTCCTTGCAAGTAAAGCCAAAGGGGCCGCCGTGAAGCTGGCCGACTTCGGGCTCGCCATTGAGGTTCAAGGGGAACAACAGGCGTGGTTCGGTGAGTTAAAGGCACATTGGAGGTAATGGCACGAAATTGAAGGCTTTCACGATTCCTCAACTTTCCCCTTGGTCAGGTTTTGCCGGGACCCCAGGCTACTTGTCTCCGGAGGTGCTGAAGAAGGAGCCGTACGGGAAGCCGGTTGATATATGGGCCTGTGGTAAGTGAAAGCTGGGCAGTCAGTCCGTCCATTGTTCAGGAAGAAAGGAGGAGGATAAGGCCTGATTAGTTTCAATGGATGACGAGTATTTGGGGGGAAAGGCAAATATTAATACGGGACTGGGAGGGATTCGGCGAGACGGAATGGATTAGGCTCTGGTTTAGGTATAATGGGGCACAATGAAGGAAGCGGCGGCGGCGGTCCGCCCAAAGTTTTAACCAAATCCTGTCCTGAGTAAACAAGCCGGGATTTAATTCCTGGCCCTCCAGCACTGGCTCTGACTCTCTTTTATGGGATTACACGTAGGAGTGATCCTGTACATCTTGTTGGTCGGATATCCGCCTTTCTGGGACGAGGACCAGCATCGATTGTATGCTCAGATTAAGTCGGGAGCCTATGATGTACGTCTACAGCCCTACAATATTCAATAATAGTATGTACATAGCCTGAGTCGGCTCCAATGTTTCCCTTGTAACTCGACCCGTCCTCCTCTCTAGTATCCTTCTCCAGAATGGGACACGGTGACTCCAGAGGCTAAGAACCTTATTAACCTCATGCTGACTGTGAACCCGAATAAGCGAATCACTGCCACGGATGCCCTCAAGCACCCATGGATTTGCGTAAGGGTCCCTCCTTCTATATTAAAATCTAAATCGGATTAGGTGACCCTAATATGTTTCTTGCCCTTCCAGCAACGGGAGCGAGTCGCGAGCCTGGTCCACAGGCAAGAGACCGTGGACTGTCTCAAGAAATTCAATGCAAGGCGGAAATTGAAAGGGGCCATTCTAACAACCATGTTGGCGACGAGAAATTTTTCAAGTGGGTCAAACACCCATTTGACACAAAATACATACATATGTACACATAATACCAGGCTGGAGCTTTCCTTTGTGGGTATAAGTGAAAGTCCGGCCTAAAGCTTTTATACACACAGTTTGATGCATTGAGCTGTTTGTATAGGCTTTAGATTTAGACGTAAACTGGAGATTGGAGAAAGTTAACCGGTAAATATTCACTGCAAGAGCCTACGGAGTCATTGAACTATTTATTCCAATCTTCAAATCGTAGCTAATAATGCCATAAATTAAACTCGCTTATGTACCCTTGGATTAGAGCTGTGAATCTCGGGGCTCCTAATAGTTGCTTACAGTGAGCATTTACAATAGCTTTCTCCATACGTCTTTTCCATTAATTGTAAGTGTAATACTTGGGCCGATTCAGCTAATGCTGGGCTACTAACTCCAGTTTTTGTTGGAAGTACTCTATTTATATGGATTACATGTTATCCTTTAATGCGTGGATATGGCTTGACAGGTCGAAGCATAATTAACAAGAAAGGTGATGGTAGTACGGTGAAGGAGTCGACGGACTCCTCTACGACTATAGAAGACGACGACGTTAAAGGTAAGGCCCTTTCTGGTCTCTGTTGTGGCGGGAGGGGCCGGTCTCCTTCTGACCTCGGTGCCGGCCCCTGCCTTTTCGTGACTTTATTTCCATTTTTTGTGACTCTGTCCTTCCTCCCAGTCCTCTTTGGTTACTCCCCTGCATGCGAGGTGGTGTTCTCTCATGTTTTGATTCCGAGTTAAAGCCAAGCGTAAAGTTGGGCCGAAGTCCTATGATTTTCCATGTTTGGATGTACTGTACCGTAGTAGTCGAGCCAACGTATACTCCGCGTATACCTTCCTCTTAATAGAAGTCCGTAGCTCCATGTCCTAAGATTATGCCTTTCATTATGTTCACACACGTGACTGGTGGATGAAACGACGTGACCCGTCTTGTTGTTGTTGGGCCCTTAGAGGAGCAAGGTCGGGTCAAGGGCGGGGTGGATAGAACTTGCACCGTCATTCTAAAAGAACCAGAAGGTAACAGTCCAACCCATTCTACCACCTACATAGTACTACATACCACAGTATGAAAACCTCTAGTCAGCCAACGTCTCATCCGACTTGATTGTAATCGTAGTCCGCTGCACACTCCGTACTCAGAGCCTCCAAGTAAATCCCTCTTCTTTCGTAGCCTGACATCTTGAAAGTGACTCTTGAATGTCAACCTCTTCCCCGCCTAGCACGCTCCTAGGCTTCTTCCGCTTTCCGTCGTCGTCGTACTGTAGCTAGCCTCCCGCACCCCCAACATCTCCCTGTTTGGAAATTCTAACCTTGTGGGCCCATACTAACACCCCCCCGGACCCGCCACGGTGGCCCCCGGTCTAGTATGTACATTGAGCCCAATTACACTGCAGGTCCGAGCAGCCCACCGTCTAGCACGCCGTTCTCCACGCCGCAGTCCTCCCCCGTCCTCGTCCCCTTCAGTATGGGGGACCTCAAGGGCCCCGCACAAGGTTAGAATTTACGGAGTGGATAATGAGTGATGCCGGGTCTTTTTCTTTCTTTGCATGCTGCTCTCCTTACACGACACACTAAACACAAACTCACAATCCTCCCACACGACCCGTTAGGCACGGCGGCGGAGGAGCTCGGAGCCCTCCATTTGTCCGATGACGATGGGCCCTTGGACTCGTGAATCCGGACCGCCTGCCTCCTTGATTGTTGTAGACAGAGCCCAATCTATATCATTGTTGGATGTAGCCTGTAGTTGGTCAGACTGGTCAGGGGCCGAATACATAGAACTCGGAAATAAATCGTAGTTGGCTAGACTCTCTCTCTTCGTCTACTTCTCCGCCTGTCCTCCTAAACTGCTCCTGGTGCTATTTGCTGCTAAAGCCTCTCTCTAGAAAGAATGCTGCTCATTAGTAGAGATTTCTCACTATGCACGTCCGTCATTTCATAGCAATTAATACAGTGCTCTATTGCCCGATTTCCATTTCTCAAGCTCCGTGTTGTAATCTTCCCATCAAATGCAATGCTCAAGTGCTATAGTAGAATTGGGGGCAAGGGTCGGATGCTCAATGGTAAATACTCTTTAGATTCCAGTTAACTCGAAATTCTTGGGAAATAATTTTACTTTCCCCAAAGTAAATTTGAACCAAGAGTCTCTGCAAGCTTTCTCCAGGCTCAACTTTCACAGAGGCTCTGTACGAACTGTACAAACAATACAAACAAAGCGTCCAAACTTTCGGTACTATTTACCTTCAGAGAAGGTGTTTACAAATTTCCGCTACTTTCCAGAATGATGTTTTTTGTTCCTCATACCTTCAGAGATGGTGTTTACAACTTTCTCTACTTTCACAGAGGCTGTTTTTGAAACCGGCTCTGAGTTGTATGCCAGCGTATTTACAACGCTTCTTTGTTGGGCTTGGCTGTTTTGAAACTTTCTGATGGGTGTTGACAATTAAAATTCACTAAAGCCAAAAATCTCCCAATTGGTATTTTACAACTTTCTCCATGTGTATTTACATTTGGGATTGTGAATAAGCAACTTTCTCCATTTGTATTTGCATGTGGGATTTGCCAACTTTCTCTCGAGAAGTTTGTAGTCTGTATTTACAAAGGAAAATTGAAATAGCTCCTGCAATGCACACACTTTGTTAGGAGAGTATTTACCATTGACCTCCTCCTTACCACAATTGACCCTCGTATGACTGGGCCCACATGTAGCAAAAAGAGGCATACTAATAGACTAACCATGAGTAATAATCTAATACACAGTCTCTGATTTTCCATTATTATGTCGGGCAAGAAATAAACTTTATTTTGTCATATTTTGATTCCCACTCACTCACCCCGTCCTGGTCTCCGACTCACATTTTCTGTAGAAAATCGGCACACAGTCTCCTGTGGAAATGCTTACATGCAATGCAGCAGTGGAGGGAGTGGGGGGTCCCTCGTGGGTTCAGGTAATTCACGATGACCTCCATTGTAGGCTCACTTCTGTGTGAATTTGGTTCTTACTAAATAAATGAAAAAAAAAAAGAATAATTGATTTGTGTGAAGAGTTCCGTAGTTTTGAAGCGTGTTAGCCTAGAGAGAGCACCATCTGGTACCTAGTACCATACTATAAATAGAGGCCTAACTAATTCATTTGTTTCTCTTTTTCATTTGGTTCTTCTACCGTTCACCAATCTCTCCCTTTACATCTCAAAACGACCCTATTTTGATGGAATTCTTTTTCTTTCTCCTCCACTACACTCGCAATAATTCCCTGTAGCACGGAAAGCAGAGATCATCAAGTTGACGGAACAAATACTTGAGGCGATTGCGGGGGCGGATTTTGATGCTTACTCGTGAGTCCAACTTAAAAGCACGTAGTGATTGAGAAAGTGAGCTGAGAGACTGAGCAGAGGCCTAACTATGAAGTTTTATGTATTTTTAGAAAATTAGCGGATCCTCACATGACGGCATTTGAGCCTGAGAGCCTCGGCAACCTTGTGGCCGGTATGGATTTTCACAAGTTCTACTTTGACAATGGTTGGTACTGCTTCATTACTCTGTTTTCATTTACTGTCGTCTCCTCGTTTCTTCATATATAATATGCTATGCTGCCTGAAATGGCTGTACAGTGTGGAATGCTGAATGCTGCATGGGCCTAACACTTACCTCTTGATTCCTTGTCCAGGTGGGAAGTCTGGGAAAGTTAATACGACCCTCCTCAACCCACACGTTCACTTGTTAGGGGATGATGCGGCCTGCATCGCCTACGTTCGACTCTCACAGTTTACTGATAAGTAAGTTACCAAACACTCGGCTGCAGGGAAGAAAGCCATTCTGCCATACCGATAAGCTATTTACCGACATGGTCTATTATATTGTATTCGAGCCATGTTATCCGGTACGCCTTCATTATGTCGAACTCCCGAATGTCGAACTGTCACTTCGTCTAACTCACTACGCCGAAAGTTTTGTATGTCGAATCGGTGGAATGTCGAAAAGTGGAATGTCGAATCTATTTAATGTCGAATAGTTGAAATTTCGAATCATTTTGAGGTCGAAAAGTTGGAATGTCGAATCATTTTAATTTCGAAAAGTTGGAATGTCGAATCATTTTAATTTCGAAAAGTTGGAATGTCGAATCATTTTAATGTCGAAAAGTTGGAATGTCGAATCATTTTAATGTCGAAAGGTTTAAATGTCGAATCATTTAAATAGAAGGTTAGCTAGGTTACAAGTTTGGTTAGGTTAGGTTAGGTTAAGGTTTAAGGTTAGACACGATTCGACATTTAAACCTTTCGACATTAAAACGATTCGACATTCAAACGATTCGACATTCAAACGATTCAACCCATTCAAACCATTGAACGCAGTGAGTTGGCGAAGTGACAATTCGATATCTTACAGTTCGACACAATGACAGCCATTCATGTTATCCTTATCGACAACCTAATAATTAGCGACGCAGTGAGTGTATATTTAAGCTACATTAACGTTCTTAGAATTTATCGATGTGGCTAATTTAAGAAATTCACAATTAGTCGGCTACATTTGTTTTCCGAACGTGACTAATTCCTGTACCTACTGTGTATTTCAGGCCCTCCGGTCAATCGAGAACAACTCAGTCCGAGGAGTCCCGGGTCTGGCACCGTAAGGACGGGAAATGGCAGAACGTGCACATCCATCGGTCCGCCGCCGGGTCGACCAAGTGGCCCTAATCCTTACTTCCCGGTGTTTAACTAATCAATAGAGAAAGACCTCCATCCTTTTGATTGATGATTGTCTATGACTTGGTCCCCCTAACTCCCGCGTGCTACTACTCTGCGTCTCTATTCTAAAACGAATCAAAGTGTTGCTAATGAATTGATTTCTTCAAGTTCTCTCTACTGTTACTCCATACTGTTGTGTGCCCAGCCCAGTGCCCGAGTCCGCGGAAGAGGCGGAGTCCCCGAATCAAGGAATCCTCCAGTTCTTCTTGCCACCCTCTGTAATGTTATCCAACGTATGGTCCTGTTACTAACCCTAACGTCACCTACCATACTGACCTAATCCATAAAATACTTGCTCTCCTACTACAATATACTTACTACATTACCTCTAAAGAGACGGAGTCCTGGTGTGGTTGACCATCCCTCTTTGTAATAAGTCTACGACTACCATTAATTATGAAATAATGCCAAAGAACTTTTCCAAAAAACCAAGAGAAAATCAGTCACAAAAAGTATCCAGTATGATATTAAAATTCAAAAGGAAAAAGGAAAAAAAAACTAGCGGTAGGGACAATGTTACTCCCCTCGTTTCCCCGTTCCCCCTTCCAGTCTTCTTAAGATGCCTTCAACAGCACTCTACTAAGTCTACCTACTACTACCTACTACTATGCTAAATATAAAACGTAAATCGTATGAAAAGGAAACCAACTTTTTTGCACTACTACCTACTCTACTTAATTTCTTTTGTGTCTGATTTGAGGACTCTAATCAAGTTATGTGAGGTTAAGGAGACAAAAGTTTACTGAGATATGATGGTTGCTACGAACTACTATCGTACATGGTTATCTACTGTAATAATAATAGTAACATTGTTGGTCTTGTTTCATCAGAAAAAAAAATCAATTTGTTGTCCAACCCTTGTCCAAAACATATTTATTGCCTGAGTGAAACCCCATGACAACAACATTTTTCAGATTCCAGATTCGGGGTTAGAATCAAAAATTTTGCATGATGTATTCCAGGAATGCCGCGGAACAGTTACGAGAATGCGTTGGGCAATTCACAATTCAGACGTAATTATCGGTAGATGGATCGCATACTCGTGCAGAAAAGGTTAGGTTAGGCACATACATATATGTAATATTGTACCTCATCCATTTCCCAAAACGCAGCTTTTATTCCCTTGAGCATATGAACCAGATTCTTTAATCCTGAAAGAGATGATATGCCTTTGTTTTTAATAAATAGATTTTTTAAATTATTTTGACTCCAGGATTTTGCGATTTTAGTGTCAAGATCCTCATATATTATGCAGAAAAGAAACATAGTCTGTCTAGTCACTTTGTAACATTAAGGCACCTACCAGTTCCTGCTATTTACTCTCCCCTTACATAAGCATTTGGCGGACAAATGAATATTCTATGGTACCAACAGTTCAGAAAAGGAAGTAGAAATAATTCAGCTTGATTTCTACTAGCCATTGCATCTGGCTGGGATTGGATATTGGATGAAGCTGAGCTTTGAGCGTACAGTGCAGATGCATAAAAACGGAACTAACCAAGCACCATAAAGCTCACATGAACGTGGAACAAATTAGAGCCGTCGTGTGCGACTCCTGCCGCCTACACCCACTTGCCCCAATTTGATTAATTTAAAAACACGTTTTTTTCCTTAACGGGAACCAATTATTCGGATACATTGGAGATAGGAGAGTGTGTTCGACGGAGGGGAGAGCTCTCTTAAGGTTGTTACTAGTACACTTCAGTGCCCGAAACGTGATTAGAATGAGAGAAGAATTACGGCAATTAGTCAATCTCATTAAGGGATGAGAGGGATCCTTATGAGAAGGCTTAGCTTGAGGCTAGGCAGATGGAATATGCAACCTTGACCGTGACGATGAATCTCCCGTACGCGAATCCCGCAGGAGAGCCCCGGCAAGGAGGAATTTGTCTCAAAAGCCTCCTCCTATTGTATGAATCTTCTATCCTAAGTATTCACACATTTAATCTATTCAGTCCCTATAGGCTGGGAACAGGTTGATCAAGTGAACTTACGTTAGTCGAGGTGAGGCACTGACTCAGTGAGGAACGTCCCAAGCCTCAGCCAACTATTTAGCATAGTTTCCGTACTCATCAGTTGGAGACAGAGGCAGCCCAAGCCGGACTCAGTTCTCAAGAGAAGCCTAATTTTGGAAGTTTTGAGCCTTTCCGAAAATCCAGGAAGCTCCCCCCGTATGGTTCTCAACAAATGAGGTAAGCCCAATTGACTCAAGTATTTACTATCAGCTATCTCTATAGAAGTTAGACGGGAGTGGGAACCACGCCACGAAATCCGATTAGACGGGCTCCTTACTTTGGCCCACAATGGAATGGAGATACAATAGGCGCCTGATTCTGGGACTTCCCACTCCTTTTGCCCCAAGTGGGCTCCTCAGGCCTAGGCAAGTCAACAAGCTCTTTAGCTCCGCAATCTCCGTCCCTATAAATAAGTCCGTAGGAGATCCGGAGAGTAATTGAATCCTTTCCTCGGCCCAGGCCAACCCAATTGTCTTCCCCTTTCAATTGGAAGGGCTGCGGGTTCGGAGATTCTGGGAAAGGGCCTTGGTCCCTAATTACATTTCCGCCGTCCCCAAAATAGGTTTTTAAAGTTTGATCTGCGGAGTAATTGAGTTTTGCCTTCCGCTCTTGGGCCGACCAGCTCGGCGGCGGCGGAATGTCCACGGCCGGGGCAGATTGGGGAAAACGAGTTTTTATGCCATTGGTGGGATTGGTGGGCAGGCAGGGCCCGTTATACCGTAAAAAGGAGCTTCCATTCCACAAAGGTCACCGGTCCGTTATTTTCCCCTGTCTCCGCTCCCATATTATACAGGCCTGCCCCTTCCTCCGACGACTACTATGCTAGTAGGCCGACAATAAAGGGGAAAAAAGTATTTCCTTAATCTTCAGGTTACTCTGTCAAGTTAATTGGGTCATCCGGCCAGGATTCATTTATTATTGTTGCCTCCCTGCCTCATCACCCGTCATCCTACATTCTCTCAAACTCTACACAATGTCAATGTCTCAGCTCATGCGAAGGCAGTCACTAGTCCCTATGCAGCCTGCCTACTCCCAAACTCTGATTTCTTTGTCCCATTTGGGTTTCACTCAAGATCATGATCATGATGAGCTTGGGGATTTCTCTCCCACTGCGGTTGAATCATGATACGAGTTTATGACTATTTCACGACGTCCATAGAGAGATGAACTAGAAAAATAAGACCTTTTATGGGTCTCTCATTGTGGTTGGGATCCGAAGTAAGAATAATTGGACATGCTTTCCAATTATGTTTATGATGACAGAGTTTTACTTTTTAATCGTCCTTTTTTCCTTGCAGTACCAGGATGTCCTCCCTCCGCCTTGGAGCCTTCTTCATCCTCTTCTGGCTCCAGCTCGCGGCCGCCGCCGCCAGCCAGAACTTCTCCAGCTTCCGGGACACGGATGTTGTGACGGCCGTGGATCAGTTCCTCGCCGGAGACCTCATGGCCAACTTCACGCGCCCTCCGAGCCACAACTATACGGGCGTGAATACCTTTTCCCCGTCCCCCATCGTCCTCGGCTTCAAGCCGGTCTACGACACGGATGCCCAGTTCGTCTCAATCACGACTGAGCACCCGCAACCCGCCCCGCCGCACCGGCGGAAGCCCGGCTTCAGCCTATTCAAGAAGAAGAAGAAGCGGCCGGCGGCCCCGCCGTCCCCGCCGCCAAAAGCCCAGACCCAGCCTCAGCAGCAGCAGTCGGGGGAAGAGTCTGGAGAGAGTCCACAGAGATTACCGGTTCCGGGAGGTCCGGGACCCTATCCGCCCCCGCACTACCAGCAGGCCCAAGGCGGGCCTCCAGCAAAGCAAAGTACACTCGGCAAATGGGCCTCCATGTTCATGAGGGGCGTACATGCGAGTCAAGGGAATTACCCGCCGCCGGGTCCGGGTGGGCCTTGGAGGCCCCCGCAGCAGGCGCCTCATCCCCAACAGGCCTTCCAAGGTCATAAGCGCCCACCGCCACCACCGCCTCAATCCCCCGGCGGTCCACCCCAATTTGGGCACCAATCGGCCCCAAGCAATGGTGCCCCTGCTCTTGTCCGTCCGCCGCCCCAACCCTTTCCGCACCGACCCAATCCGGCCTACAACCGCGGAAGCCTCAATCACTACTTGCAGCGGATATCGAACATGTTTAGCAGGGCCCCGCAAGTCCCTGGCTACCGGCCCTACGCTTCCCCTCAGCAGGCTATGTACCCCAACTACTATCCGCTCAACTCATACGCCCCGGGGGCTCAGGCCTCGACCCCGGCCCCCCAAGCTCAGGCCCGACGAAAGAGACTCCGACTCAAGAAGCCGGGCTCGGAGCGGCGGGCGGATCAGCAGTACTTGACTGGGCGACCCCGGGCCACGAAAGAGGAGTCTGACAAGCCGGAAACGATGGAAGTAAAGCTCCACACTGGGATTCGGACCGAGTCTCGAAGCATGCTCAACAAGCGACTGTACAATAGCCTCGAGCCCGTCTTTCACCGGTTCCGGCGGGACGTGAATACGGCGGGGTATAGGATGCCCGGGATCTTCGGGATGGACGGCGGGAAGCCGTTCTACCTGGACAAGGATCCCACTACCGGAGACATCACCTTTACCCCTAACTCCCAGCAGAAGAAGTCCATTTCAAGCAACGAGGTGGAGGCCAACGGGACGGATTCCAAGAAGAAGAAGCCCATGCCCATAATTATTCATTCCTATTCGAGCACGAAGATGCAAGGGCAGCGTCGACCGATCAACACAAAGTTCGTGTCCAAGAAACCAACATTCTTCTATGGGAATCGATCCAGTACGCTCGCCCCACCCCGCCTCCCCAGCTTCTACCCCAAGATCCCTTCCCTGAGTGACTTTAAGAATAGCATGGGAATCAAGAGCAGTAGCACCACCAGTACCACAACCACTACGACCACAGAGGAACCAACTACTACTACCACAACCACAACAGCCCGAACCACAACCTCGACCACGACTGAACCAACGACGACTACAACAACGGAGACCGTGAGAATCTCCACTCAAGCCCCTTCAACTTATCCTCCTGGCTATGACCCATACTTGCCCTTTGAGCTCCTCCATCTCCAAACCAGGAAGCCGGAACTCGTTGAAGAGGAGCGGCCTGCAAGCGTCCAGGAAATTCCGTCCGAGGACTTGGCCACGAGCTTCTACCCAACGGGGGTAGCTGGGGAGCTCGTTGTCACGGCTTCCCAGGGCGTGCTGCATACACAGACCGAACCGCCAGTAATTCAAGGGCACGTTGAAATTGTGCCACTCGACTATGGAAACAATCTTGGGACACCGCCTCCAACTCAAGAAGCCGTCCCGCCGTATAGCCCAATCATCACTGTAGACCCACCTCAGCTTGGGATCGAGACGAGTACGCCGGAGCCGATCCTGAACCCAGACGAGCCTGTCACGGAACAAGATGACTACTATGACTACGGGTCACCGATTCAGCAGCAGCCCGGACCCCAGTTCCCTCCATTCTACAATCCATACAATCCCCAACCAGGCCCGCCGAATAGTTTCAATTCATTTGGTCAGGGCGGCCAGCAGCAGCCCCCATGGTACTATCCGCCGCCAGGTCAGAACGGTCAATTTTATCCCCCGTGGGGACCCTTCCCGCCCCCAAACATGCCCCCAGGTCAGATGCCACACCAATTCATTCCTCCCGGCCAGCAACAGCAAGGGCCATTCCCAACACCGCCCCAAGCCCCTCAACCTTCACCAACAACCCCGCCTCAGCCTAGCACTACAACCCCGACCACAACCCCAGTCCCTGCAACTACAACCACAACTCAGGCTCCAACTACAACGGAAGCGACGACTACGACACAGGCCCCAGTTCCGCCCAAGCTACCAAGCTTGAGCCCGGTTCCTTTTGAGCCCTCAGAGGCCTCCGAGGAGGCCCCGCTCTCTGTTGAGACGCCAAGCGGCCCTGCCTTCAACCCAATTCAACTGCCTGATCCCCACCAGCGCCCCCTTCCACCACATCCCCATCACTTTCGACCGCCCCCACCCCCGCTTAACTTCCGACCCCCCTACCCCCCGCCCCCGCATCACTTCAACCGAGGACCTCCCAACAAGTACCCGCCCCCGCCCCCATTCATGCATCCTCACCGCGGGAACTTCCCCTTTCGCCCGCCCCCGCCAGTCGGAGACCTTATGAAGAACAAGCCAATGGAACCCTACACGACAGTCAGAACCACCCAACCACCGCCGCCACCAAGAACCACAACACCTGAGCCAGAGCCTCTCTTCCTCCCTGAATCCGAAGAAGAGCCCAGCGTTGTGGTTCAAATGGAAGAGAAGCTGGAGTCGATTGAAGTTTCTAGCACTACGACGACCACGACGGTGGCGCCGACAACTACAAAGGTAACTCAGCCCCCGACAACTACCACGTCCACTACGACGACAACTACAACTACAACAACCACACCGGCCCCAACTACTCAGGCGCCAACTACCACAACCACTACGGAAGCACCTACAACGACAACCACAACAACTCAGCCGCCGACAACGACAACCACAACAACTCAGCCGCCGACAACCACAACCACCAGGGCTCCAACAACCACGACGACAACCACAACTACGACAACAGAGCGACCAACGACGACAACGGTTCCGACAACGACTACCTTGGCCCCAACACAAGCCCCGACCAAAGAAGCCTCATCGGAGTACGAGACCTACTATGAGGACTATCCTGAGGAGCCCCAAGTCATGTACAATCCCTACTCCAATGCTCAGGGTCAATACTACAGCAGGGCTCCAGAAAAGGGACCAGCCGAAGGGATTCCGGTCCTAATCCCGCCCTACAATGGCCCGGTCCAGGATCACATTCCTCAGGATTCCCAGCCCGACGAGAGCTTAGTTCTGCCAGAGGAGCGGCTTGAGCCGGAGACGAGTGACAGTAATCCTGTACCAGTCCGAGTCCATTACGACAATGTGCTAACGCCACAGGTACCTGAGGAAGAGCATTACCCGGATGAGCCCTTGATTGACCATCATCAGCAACATGAGACCCAGGCTCCGGTTTCAAAGGCTCCCGTTACGCAGGCCACACAGCCCCCGCCCTCGCCAACCCCACAGAACCGGGTCGAGTTCAAGCCAAGTCAAGTGGACGACTTCTTCGTTTCGGCTGAGAAGATCATCTTGGAAGATGCTCTTGAGACTAAGAGCAAAGAGCCCGAGAAGCCTTCAGCCCCCCTCCCTAATATTCTGCCCCAGTTCCGCCCAAATGCCAACGTGGACCCAAGTGAGCGCCTCCCATTGTTCGGAGAAGAGGACAAGAAAATCCTACCGTCGGAGCCCACGGCCAAGGTCCCTGAAGGGCCTGTAGAAATCCCGCAGCAGTCAATTGAGGAGTACGAAGATGAGGAAGTCCCACCGGCGGACCCTATCAAGGAAGTCAATTTGACCCAGCCGGCCCCTCAGAATCAGGAGATCAGTGGGATGTATCCTCCAGCCCTTCATCCCCCGCAGGTTCCCCAGCAACGCCCCTCCTTTTTCAGTAACTTGTTCTACGGGAACAAGCGGCCTCCACAGCCCCTCCCACCTCAAATCATGATGGGATTCGGGAACGAGACGCGGCCATGGGGCCCTGGCCCTCTGCCACCACAAGGGCTACCACAACAGTATCCAGGGAAATACGGGCCTCCGCCTCCACAATTCCTGCAAAACGGTCAATTTCAAAACTCCGGTCAATCCCCGCCCCAACTTCCTCCCAACATTCACTTCCCAGGTCAGTTCCCGCCCGGGGCCGGTCCGCCCAATCCAGCATCCCAGCCCCCGCCTCAAGGTCAAGGTCTACCTCCCCCAACTGGGCAACAACAGCCAGGTCAAAATAACAAAGTTCCCTACCCGCCTGGGCACCTGATGCACGGTCCACCACCGCCTCAGGGTATCCACGGACAGGGTCCACCCCCGCCACAAGGAATGCATGGTCAAGGTCCTCCCCCTCCCCATGGAATGCATGGTCAAGGTCCTCCCCCTCCCCAGGGAATGCATGGTCAAGGTCCTCCCCCTCCCCAAGGAATGCATGGTCAAGGCCCACCACCACAAGGGATGCATGGTCAGGGTCCACCACCGCCACAGGGCATGCACCAGGGTCAATACCCACCACAAATGCATGGACAGGGCCCGCCGTTCCCGAACCAAGGTCATCCCCATCAAGGTCACTACCCTCATGGGCCTCCACCTGGTCACTTCCCACCCCCACCCAACGGCATGTTCTACGACGATAATCAACTCAAACGTAACGGGCCCCAGCAGAGGCCCTTTGAGCGGCTACCACATCCTCCGCCTGGCTTCTTCCGAGGTCCTCCGCCGCCCATGCCCCATGGAATGATCCCTCACAATGGTCCTGCCCAACAGACAGCCCCACAGCTCAACCTCCCAACCTCTCCCCTCCCAACACCCAGTCAGACCAAACCAACCCCGCCCGCCTCCCCAAGCAGTCCTCCAGCCCAGCCAGACATGAAGGCCCGCCTTGACACGAGTGCCACGTCCTCCGAAGAGGTCATTTACGTCACACAGGAGGAGCTGGAGCGCCTGAAGGAGAACGGACAAGCCGATGAGTTTGTTGAGTATTCAGACGAAGTTGATGAGCCAGAGTCAAGAACCGGGCTCTCGTCCCCAGCCCAAACCCTCCAAAAGGCTGAACCAGAACAGAGTGCCAATAACATTATCCCGTCCCCGCCAGAGCCGAGCCCCTCTCAACAAGCATATCCAGACTACAGCTCAAGTAATTTCTCCCCTTCCGACCCCCCACCCCAGCAAACCTTTCAAGCCCCTCCCCATCAGCCCTTCCCCGCCCCGCCACCACAACAGGAACAGCCATACCAACATCCACCGCAGCACTACAATCCGCCGCCATACCAGGCCCAGCCTGAGCCCTATAATTCCCCGCCCCAACAGGCTCAGCCAGAGCCCTATCATTCCCCGCCCCAACAGGCCCTACCAGAGCCCTATCATCCCCCGCCTCAACAGGGCCAGCCAGAGCCCTATCATCCCCCGCCCCAACAGGCCTATGCCCAGCTAGAGCCCAAAATCAAACCGTCACAGCCCCTGGACTATGACGACATCATCACTAAGGTGGACGTGCCTGTGGCCGACGGGCCTCGAGACATTATAGTCAAGTCCAGTTTTAGCCATGGAGGCGGCGGGGCCAAAGCAGCCAAATCCGCTGGTAAGTAAGCGGCAGCCACCACCTCGCCTAAGCTGTTGACTATAGAGACGGCTCACTTTTCTTACAGAGAACCCCGTGAGCGGCTGGCAGGCAGCAGTTGAGAAGGTTCAGCTCGAGGACTCCATTAAGTTCATGTTACCAGGCGGCGGGACCAAGGCGACTGGGAGTATACAGTGGGGCGGATTTCAACCAATGAACTAACCGCCTAGCCTCTAACTTATTAATGTACCGGGGGTGACTAGTGATTCCGTAGGGTTCTGGCTTTTTCATTTAAAAAAAAAGCTTTATTTTGGGATGGGTATTTATACTTTTGTACAAATTTTGTTCTAATTGTTTTTATTGTGAATGCTTCGCAGGGGTGACTGCTTTCTACTTTGTTTTAAACAAGGATTATTAAATTGAAAGACTAATAAATGTGACCTAAATATTTTTGTATATTTATACTGTAGTTGATGTACCTAGTGAAAGTAATAAATTGAGGATAATGCTAAAAGGGAAAGGTAGTATATCAATTAATCTCACTTAATTTCAACTACGGACTGGGAGCTCGGCTGAAAAAATCCGAGACGCATAATGGCACAGTCATATCGTACGGCCAAAGACCAATAACAGATTTCTTCTTATCTTGTAGAAAATCCATAAAAGTTTTCCCTGGGTCCCACTTTCTCCACCACAGGATCTCTCTTCACACAGGAGCCCACGAGCCAATGAATCGGAAAATTGATTGATATTCTAGTGTAAATCGATATTCTCATGTAATGTGCACAGGCACGGGAGTACCTACAAGAGAAAACAATGTTAGGAGTTAGCCTGGGAAGGATCGAGAGCTTATTCGAAGCCTAATGGCCAATTACTAGGACCTACAACTCAAGCACCTGTCTATGCAATAAAGAGCCATACAGAGTACAAGGGCTTATAAACGACATTCGCAACTTTTATTTCTAGGGATCTTCAAAACAGGAGAAAGAAAAAGAATAACATTTTGATAGAATTGTAAAAACGTCCCTGGGGAAATAACAAGAACTCGAGCCCGTTAACACACGGCCTAATTTTGAGAGGTAGAGTTAACATAAATATTATCTGAGATAAATTATGTTTACAGGGAGTTTTAAAAACAACAATTGGGTTGGTGCCTTTTAAACTGATCAACGTCCAATTCCTTTTATTTATCCTCGTACTTATGCAGTAGTAATTATGCAGGTTTATTGTATTAATATACTTACTTAGTACACACAAATTATTGACATAATTAAAGATGATGGAAAATGTGATAGCAATGATGTTCCTGTTTACAAGAAGTAATCCGGTGTTCGGCGAGTAACGTGGGGCTCACCACGACGAGGGGCAGGGTCAAATTGAAGGCTGAAATTTAATAGATCCAAAGATTCAATTAAATTGGGAATTGCAAAATGCAGTAATACAATTAAAACTAAAGCGAATGCATGTAAATGTCGGACTAGAGTCTGACCCACTTGTCTTCGGGCAACTGAATAGTATTTTGCATGTAGGATTTGATAGATACACTGGACTCTGTTCCCTTGTTGGAACTAACTGAAAGGTCAGCATGACCAAAGTCTGTACTTTGCTGAATGTACTGACAGTGTCCATTAGTCCTATTATCCTTCCAGCAATAGCAATATAATATACTAGCTATAGAACTTTACACAATCTGATCATTTCGTACACGCAAAAACTTAGCTGCACAATCACGACAGGATCAAATCGAACGACTTATGCTTAAGACCGGTAAGATATACGAATTATAAAGGCACGTGGAGGAGCACTTTGAGATAGAAGGTGAAGGTACTTACAAAGAATATTTAAGTTGATCATCAAGTTCCATGATGGCCGCTTGATTACCACAGCGGTAACAGTAGTTGGGTGCCGAGAAGATGGTGACAACGTTGCGGTCATGACACCAATTATAACCCTCCATTACCAACTGATGCGCCCTAGAAACCAGCGTTATACCATTTGAATGGTTAAAAGTCTCTGAAATATCTTGACCAAACGTGTAGCCGGCTCCTCTAGGAGAGATTCCCCAGCCACCACGGTCGTCAGGATCCGACCACAGAAGGTCACACATTGGACCTTCATGGGGAACTTCTTGGAGCCGGTCCAAGGCCCTGGAAAAAATACACAAATATTACACCCATGATTAGATAATTATGACACGGTATCACGTGGCGTCTGTGAGCCGAATGGTTATGAGTTGAAGATGTAAGATTCAGACATGTGCAAGAGCAGAGAAAACACGAAAAAAAGGCAACGATTTGCCAGAGTAATTAAATACATAAATAGAAGTATCTGCACATCTCTGGACTCACCGTATATGATCCAACGTGTCGATACTGGGACTCAAGCCACCGTGCAAGCAAAATATTTGCGAGTCGACAAGAGCAGTCAGAGGTAGGTAGTCAAATAGGTCTGTGAAATACTTCCATACATTAGCATTTCCGTACTTCCTCAGACACTCATCATAAAAACCGTAAACTTGAGTGATTTGTCGGGACTCGTGATTCCCCCTCAAAATTGTTATCCGATCCTTGTAACGGACTTTTAGAGCCACTAATAGCGACACGGTTTCGACACTGAAAAAAAAAGAGCGAGATTAAAGCATACGTTACAAAAGTACTGCCATTCGGTTCCCATAAGTTCAAAGTTGAGCTTTAGCGCGAATTTCGGAAATATTAAACTCAGAATAGACAGCCTATGGCTTACTCCTATTAACCTATTAACCTGCCACGAACTATGAAATAGTTAAGTGTTAAGGCAGTAGATAAGCGACTCCTACTCACTTCTAGGCGCACCATCAAAAAAGCAACTTAGTAACTTCTTGGTTGATCCAATACTACATTTGTACCGGTAATGTTAAAATAATATGCACATAATACGCGGCAACAGCTAAAAAGTTGAATATTATCCGCCTGTACCCTGTACCTGAACCTAAACTCTTTGCGTGGTTAAACAGCTGGTTAAACAGTACCTATTACGTTTTAGTACAAAATACCTGTCATCAAGCATTAGCCCAAGGCTAAAAAAGTGAAGCCACTCCCATTCATTCCCATATCTCATACTTTAACCTTTAGCAAATTATTGCATACCTATGCAATAATTGTGCAATGATATTTGAATGCCGCATTTCCAAAACTAGAAGTAGCTGAGTTACTGTATTGATCTACAAAAACCATACATTATATAATGCTATAATTAAGGTTATATAATGCTGTGATCTGTGATGACTTAATCTTAATGACATTAGCTATGATGGGAATTGGGAAAGCACTCATAGGTCTAAGTGCACAATCGACCCTAGTAAATTATAAACATGCATTGAGACCAGCATTGAGACAATGAATTTCGTGTTGTTAAATATTCTCCTTTCTCCTAGATAACACTGACTCTCGTCAGCAAGCGGCAACTTACCTATAGTAACCTCTATCAACATAGTCTCCCATGAAAAGATAATTAGTATCTGGACTCCTTCCCCCGATCCTAAACAACTCCATGAGATCATGAAACTGACCATGAACATCTCCACACACAGTTACGGGACATTTTACTTCTTGTACGTTAGATTCGGTAGTAAGAATCTCCTTAGCCTGCAATTAAACAAGAATACAAATATTTAGAAACTGTCCAGCACAAAGTTAATTTGTAAACACTAAGTATTATACAACAGATCAACGTACGTACGATCCCATGATCTATGTCATGTGGTAGTGTCCATGTCCATTTAATGTACAAGTATGGTCAGCCTACTTTACTACGCATGCATATCAACTAGCCACCCTTAAGCGGAAATGTTATGTCCGTATAGTTATTGATAGAGATAACAAGGTTTTTGACGGTTGGGTATTAAATAAATAATTTAGGAACAGTCCATTATGAACTAATATATAACTTAGGAACATACATGTGCATACCGGTGTTAAGAACTTAAGAACAGAATCGGAAATCATAATTCAGCTCAGGACATGCCTACTTGGAGATATGAATATGCAGATATACTTGCGTAATCGATGTTTGACTTTGGTGTTAATACTTACGTTTTATATTCGCAGGTTTAACGTGAGTAAACTGAGCAATTATCACATTCGTCGTACCCTACTTTTATGTACCGTACCCGTACCTACTACAGTTACACATAGGGGCAAAAGCAAAAAGGACATGGGCATGGATACAATCAGATCAGACGATCCAGGATTTCGAGAAAAAGGTGACGAATGACAATACGACATGGTTTCGAAAATCAGTTTGTTTTCGATCTCGAGTCGAGTCATAATATGATCGTTTTTTTTTCTTGTAAAATCCTTCTTACAAATACTTCGTACATGTACATGTCTCTGCTTCTTCCTCATCTACAACCTATGTACTTATGTTTAATATTATTAAATGTTGACCTGAGGACCGAGGACAACGTCTTTCTATACTCAAGAGTGTCGGTAGTGGCCCTCCGATGTACAAATAAAGTGAAAAGGTCATTAATGACGTATTACCAACTTTGCAAAAATACTTGAATACAGTAGATATTTATTAGGTATGGGCATTTTTTAATTCGATAACTTTAATACGAATGGGACACTGAAGACTGAAGTATACTACAAACTACTTGCAAATTTCGGCAGAAAATTAAGAATATAATACAGTCTGATGGCAGTAACCTAAAATCAGACCCAGAAGACCTCACTCTAAGTTGTTATTACGTCATATGTCATATCACATATTACGTCATGTCTTCGTCTTGTCTTAACTACTTGAACTAGAAATAAGACGAAGGAGCTACGTTAATTTTTTTACTTTCAAAATCCAACCCAACAATAATGTACTTACCCAACTAAAAAGAGACGTTAGAAATTAGAAACAGTGAGTCAAATTCTTTTGAAAGTAGACCAGCATTGAGCATTACCCTAATAATCGTCTCGTACCCCGTACGATTTGAAAACCACCACCAGAGTGTCCGGTCGGAGACTGGACACGCATAATAAGCGGGTGACGGGTGACGGTGATAGGCCAGGAACAGGTAACACGGAAACCGAAACACGAATTGAATATGCTGGCTGGGACAGCGACAAAACAGCCAACAGAACAACGGAATACTTACTCTTTGCTTTCCTTGCAGTTTAGGTTAGGAATTTCTATTTCGCACTATCTATGGTTTATGATAGGATATGGGAACACCGACCTTAACTAATCTATTAATCTAATTCTGTGATCTAATTCTAATAAGTCATACTGAATCACGCCGAAGACTGACATCGAATACTGGTACTGTGACTGTGCAGATGCAGAGCAACATACTTAATACTACAATACATTGTACGATTATACACATAACGACAAAATTAACTAGTTGCACACTTAACTACAAACTACTGAACTAATGACAAAATACAAAATAAATTTGGTAACCATGGACTTTTCCGGTAGCGGGTACACTTGTTCATTATTTGTGACTTACCTTCTCACATAGGGTTTTGACCTGCCCTTCTGACAACTGCTTACACTCGTTGAGTTGCTCTACCCAGGCATCCAGCTCCTTAACGTTAATTTTGTCATCCATTACGAAACTTGGGGATTTAGTTTACTGGTGAGTAAGACGAGGGAAGGACCCACGGGCACCTCCTCTCCGTTAATACTTGACTCTTCTTGTTTACAATTCGGTTTGAGACTGGGAAATGAAGGTATTTAGTCGAATTAAGTTTGGTTTAGGTTTAGGAGTCGTCCCACTTGAGCTCCCTCAGACTCTGACACTGGGAAAAAGGAATGGGAGAGTTACAAATTCTCTGTAATAAACAGAGAAAAGAAGATTATTTTTTTTTTGGTT
Source organism: Hypogastrura burkilli (assembly GCA_034696285.1). Taxonomy (NCBI): domain Eukaryota; kingdom Metazoa; phylum Arthropoda; class Collembola; order Poduromorpha; family Hypogastruridae; genus Hypogastrura; species Hypogastrura burkilli. Next base: position 190,905 of record JAQFZY010000001.1, on the reverse strand, counting down.
GGTAGAAATGGCGTCTGATCGGGAGCGGCGGTCGATGGACTGACTTGACTAAGAATACTCAAACAACCTCATACAATCCTACCCATGCAGACCCATACAAAGACTACCACCTCTACAGACTAAACTTCTATGGCTCGGAATTGGAATGGGGAAAAGGTTCTCGGCTATACTTGCACATGTCGTAGACTACGTCCAACATTAAATATTTCACTCATGAAAAAGAGAAAATGCTGTAATTTGTTCCTTTCTCTTGGTTCTAGCAAAATTAGTCAATGTATGTATAAAAACAAAGCATACTTTTAACAGAGGATTATTTGAAAACAATGACTTAACAAGACTTGGTTAAATATAAGATACTTATGCAGGAAAACTGCATTTTCTTTGCCTTCTTTTAAAGCAAGTTTTACTGTTTCAGTAACAATTTTTTTTCAATGACTGTACCAACTTAAATAATGTTGAGGATCCTCTGCGTCTATCTAATCTATATCAATATGCACGCATGTACTTGCAATTCCGATTTTAGTACAGAGGCTACTTTTGGTAATATCTTTGTTTTAAAAAAATGGAATTAATGGATCATCGTCTTTCTTTTTAAACGAAAGCACTGTGTATTGAAAACAATTAAGTCAAGTTCGTATCAATTCTATGAGAGTGTGGGTATCCAATATTTTTAGAAAACGAGCAACCAAGGCCTACGACGCGAATCAAACCTACGTGAGACAGACGTGACGTAGTGAAAACTGAGTCACCGTACCAATAATGTACTATTGCAGATACCGATTGTCCGTGTCGATTGCACAGTCAAGTAAATAGTAGGTGGTAGGTCAAGGTCAGCCAAAAATAAGTAATAATTAAAAATTCCAAACGAGCCTGTAATCAATAACATATATCACACCACGACGGAAGTTAGACGTATAAGAATGAGTGTCGACAAGTTTAAAACGAAACGGTTACACTAACACAAATAAACCAAGGAAAGTGAAAGTTGAAACCGAAAACTTGGTTTCCCGCTAAGTAGCAAGGATGACACAACACGCAGCATAATTTCTTAATGGGGCACGCTAAGACTTTTCTGTACTTACCTTAATGACATGAAAGAAAAGTTTTTTAAGTTTTAATGGAAATGTGTCAAAGTTCAAAAAGTGTTTCAATTTATTGTTTTTTGCGAAGAATGAAAAATAAATCAGATAATTTTGTAGAGGAAGCGAGTCTACCGATTTATAGTGCTCTAGTGTCTTATTCGAAATTGAGAATTCAGACTTTATCGTCCGTTGTATTTATAATTCGTCATTACTTGATTAATTATGATATATGATCGAACAAATAATCGTGATCCTTAACATGTTCCATTCCCAACCCTCAAAGTTCTACCACAGACCTGCTTTAGTAGAAATACCTCTGCCCGCCTCGCTGTTCCGTGTGGGTGGCTGAGAGCCAGAAGAATCCTCTCACTACTACTACGTGCCTATCATATACCAAGTCTTAGTACTATGCACTATCTGGTATGTATCCAAAGGTTTTTTAGCCATTCCAACCGCGCTCTCAATCAGTAGGTAGTAGGTATATCCAACGGCTTTACGTAACCTCATCTCCTACATCATGTATCGTGTATCATGTAGAAGTCAATACATACCTATAGGGAATGCAATCTAACCAGAGCGGACATGCTTACATTACATTCAATTTTTGGGCCTAATGTTTACGTCACATCACATTAAGTTACATTCCTACTTTGAAAACTCACCAAAAATCCTACATTTAGTATCTGATTTGGGCATAGTTAATGATTACTATACATTACTAAATAGTATGACTCCTTCCTTAGTCATTCATCAGTAACATGTCGATTTGCACATGTTGGTGCTACAAACAATTTGTCTTATTGCTAGTTGCAGATAAACAAGGTGAAAAAAAAATACAATAGGATGACGATGATGCATAGCACATATTAATAATTTGCACTTGCATACGGGACTGATACGGATTACGGATGTCCTTGGTATTTACTTTCACTCTACTACTTTCATCTTTGTTCATACCTATACATACACATACTCAGTTTCAATGCTTAATCATCTCATACACACTATACATATAACGTAAGCGCAATAGTATGCATAAAATTAAATTTCAAACTATTTATGTAACAACAACAACCAAAAATAGTGTAATTCGAGTATGTTAATGGAAATCCTATTTCCAATCTCCTTTTGAGCGACTTCCCCGCCACGTGAACATCTCAAAGATCATATATGACCAAATGCACAGGCCCGACCAACTGCAAACTGCAACTAGGGTCTATTGGTTCAGGATTTCGTATGTTATTAGTGTAGGGGCTTGCATTATTGGGGATAAAATCAACCATGGTAAAAGAGTTATTATATGTTTGTTTTTCGACTCCACTTAAATAAGTACACGTATTTCAAGGAAAGCTATAATTGATATAATCTATCTGCTGCAGCTGCATTTTTCGTAATTATTTTAAATATTTTATTTAATGAATCAGCACGATATTATGAACGAGGGCCCGTCTCAATGTACACAAATAACATAAATACTTTGTAATTCGTAACAATCATATATCTAATGTATTATTGAGTGACTGGTCATTAAATATTTAGTCAATTTTACGTCGTATTTGTTTTCGGATAATAATTAGACCGTCACCCTTGTACCCTGTTGGCCGTCCGCCACTGCCACTACTGCCAGCCTATTTGAGTCTCTGATTTCTGATGGTTTTCCTGCTATGTATGTAGTAGTATCTCTTCACTTTTCGTGCCTGTCTTTCCTTCCGCGCTATTATGTGGACATTGACTACAACTGGGTCCGCCAACGCCTGGTGACGCCCCCATGCGGCTACTCCATGTTATGTGGATTATAATAGGCCTACAACTTGATTGTTCTTCTTTCTCCTGCCTTCTTGGCAGAAGACACTTCTACTATCGTAGTAGTAGTGCTAGTGCAGGGCAGGTGTAGTATTAGTTGAACCTGTATTAGTACAAGAAGGGAGTTCAGGTAGGGGATGGGATGATGTGGATTGTTAAGCATTTCTGGTTTCTGTCCCCTCGGGGCCTGGGGTGCTGAGGTAGTACATAGACTGTACTACGGTACATCCAGTGACCAATGACATTGGGTCGCTAGTCAAATGCTGGCCACGACGGAGGCCAGTCATCCCACAACTCAACCGCGTCCAGCTGTTCTTACTGCCACTCAACACAGCAGTACAGGTAAAAATTAGTTGGGACCGGGATCACGCATTTACTAATAAGTATGAATATCGTAATATACAATACTTGGTGCAGGTAGTAAAAACCTCTTTGAATGTTTTAAATTGAAATATTTGGATTCTGATTTCAGGGTTCACCGCTGCTGCCGACTCTACCCGAAGTCCTAGTCCCGACAATAAGCTTGGTGCTATTTTAGTCAAGGACCGTAAGGCCAGTAATAGCTTAATTGTCACAGAACCCGAAGAGACCAAAATGTCAGAACAACGGACGGTGGATTTCATACTCAAGTCACTCCTATCTGGAGGTAAGATCATGGATCATGGGAAATTATCACCCACTAACTTTTTAACTATGTAATCATGCGTAAGTATAGCAAAATAGTTCTAGTAGTTGACCTTCGTCTTGATTGCCAGGATTCCCCACAGTGCATGCTTTTATACATATAACATTTACCTATCGCTGTCAGGAATGATGCTTGTGGATCAAGTTCTTAACGCATGTTGATAACGTTCTTCTATGTCTACAAAATTCCCCACGATTCATCTGATGATACAGAAGCTAACACAAGTATGCAGCTTTGGAATTAAAATAATTCGTCTGCTGAAGGACGTTCCAAACGAGATAAAACTGGTATATACGGCACGAAAGGTAAACAGCAAATTTCCAATTACAGGGCAATAATATGCCGGAATTGTTCTTTAGGAGTTAGCATTTGAATAGGCTTTGAGAGTTACTTAACAGACATCAATGTATCATTTATGGAAAGAATGATTAGTTTACTAGCTCTATTTTTAACATAAATAAAATAAAAAATGCACTAACAGAAAAGCGTAGGACTACCCTGAGCTTGTGCACTAGAAAGATAGATCCAAGTAGGTATAATTTTTGCGTCGCATCTCTGGTCCTCCGTGAGTACTACTTAGACTAAATAGTTGCTAAGCCTCTGAGGACCTTCGTGGGCACAAAAATTATACTTGGATTAAGTAAACTTGTTTCTATCTTTCTAGTGCACATCGAAGCTCAGGGTAGCCTTGCGCTTTTCTGTTAGTCATTTTTTATTTTGAATTTTTTGAGTATCGTAATTTTTTTTAACGACGAATTAGCCAATTGCTTCCATCATGTCACGGAGAGAAGAAGTGGACTTCACAATCGTCTATAACTAATTTTAATTATCAATCACCGTGATTGCATTGGTTTCCTGCGTGCCTTGTTTCCATTATCAGGTCATCAGTTCTCCAGCATCACCGTTCGTGGATAAATAATAAGTACCATATACTGTTACGTAACACTATCTGTAGTACTAAATCACGGCGTCTAGCATCACGTGTAAGCACTGTCATGTAATAATTATTTATACTCAGGTTGGTATGGGAGACGCGTACTTGAGCTACTACAATATAATTGGAACGATGTATCCGTATGTAAACGTGCGTTAGAGAATAGGTTACGGATAGGGTACTTAAAGGCCAGTTTTCAAGAACCCTTTGCACCACATAAATCAAATTTAGTTTGTTTGAAAGGCAATTGTTTGAAGTACAACAAATTCAATATGTAGCCGCAAGTGCTTGGTACTTGGGAAGTGGGCTAAATTGAGACATTGAGGTCGTTTTTTGAGGGTATATGCCACTAAGATTAGAATATCGACACTTTGAACTAAATTTTAACAACTAGACAGCTTTTACCAGCTTTTATGCGTCTTTAATTTTTCGCGTTCGAGGAGCCGTTTAGTATGAAAGTGCTCTTCGGACATTTGGATGGGGGGTGTAAATACATGCCCTACGGCCTACTACGGGAAGTAACTTTTCCATCTTTATTTACGCAACTGATAGGTTGTCAAGGCAAAGTTATTTACCTGTCCGCTCAGGGAATTAGGATACAGCAAGTCCTTACGCGTAACAGGTTTAATCATTTTTTGAAGTTTTTAGAAGGCTACAGAGCGCGACGTTTATAACATTTTTATTGTACCGAGTAGTCCAAGCCATTCAATATAGCAGAGCAGTACACATAAATAGAAGAAAAATGCTTCAAACTTCTACTACTTGATTTAAATTTCTGAAACTTATACCTACTTCAGTTTCAAATGCATATTTAGTGACATAAAATTTCCTAGTTTCTTTAGTAGAAGCGCCAGGGTCGTACTTATAGAAAATTAATCCGAAAACGGTATCAAAACCTAAATATTATTATGTAGTTGTACTAGTGCGTATTTAACTACAAGTTATATCCGGCATAATTAGGTATTTAAGTGGTACGGTTGTAAATGGTAATGGGCAATTTTGTACTTCAATTCAATCAATTGTTTAATTCGTCATTAGTCCTAATCATAGGTCTTAGCATTCTTTCCCGCCCTTTACAAATAAACCACAAATTTACAACACGCTAGAAATGCTAACTGGCATTGCATGTTGAACCAGATGTGCCTCATACATACTACATAGAATCGCTTGCTGGCTTTTTCCTGTTAACAAAACCTCATATCGTTTTTCGCAATTTAACGATTCCTTCAATATTACGTAATTTTTATGAGGGTATAACTTCAAGATTACGATTAAAAATGGAACTAGACAGTGTGGGGCGTTAGCGTTATTTTAATGGATCAAACATCAAATGCAAACCATTATCTCTTTAACGAATTTTACCAAAGTGCTAAATATATAGGGTCCGAAGTCCGCACATGAACATGAGTTACGCCAAGCTACAAGAAAATGCTTTTACAAACTGTCTTGTCCACGTCGTCCGTTCAATGATCATCCTTCGTATTCATCGAAACTTGATGTACTATTAGTATGCCTATACGTGTCGCGTGAGCGTCTGTTATCCGAGTCTGAAGTACAAAATTATTCGTAGAACACATCATACAAACTCTGCAGTATTTGTAGTATGCATTCGTATTGTACGTGCTTGATTAATCGTTAATCAAGGAAGCACTGGGGATCCCATACTATACTATCATGCCTGCTAAGGTTTAGGCTCATGCCTAGGTCATACATGGTACATATGGCTTGGATTGTAAGAGAATACGACAGCCCACCCCGATTACTTTAATTATTCAGGCAGGTACGATACGACATACGACCCGCACGTAAACCCTATGAGACACAGAAAAGTGTGTCATTGGCTATTAAAGGAACAGAGCGCCGTCGTATCAAGGATCCTAACCGCGTCTTGTTACAGGCTTTAGGAAAATAAGCATTGTGCTCCTTAAATTAAATCGTATACTGAAATCCAATTATTTACTGTGAGATATAATGGAGGTTGTAGAACGGAGGTCCTGTAATTTGCTATAACTGGACGCTTATTTTTATATTTCGCAACCTTCATTTTGAAATATGCCTTTAAACAAAATAAAAAAGCATTCGCTCAAAACCTTTTGGTCTCTAAAGAAATGAGATGTGGATTTGAATGTATGGAATAATTGTAGTATTTCGAAATTCGACAATCTAACAAAAGAAGTAATGATGGACGCAAATATACATAACCCAGTATCCGTGTATGTATACTATAATGCGTTTATCTTCTCTGGATCTGGCCCTTTTGACTGATTTTCGCACGCGTGGAGGTCTCTTGCGTAATCCAGCCTGCAAATATATTTGTATTCGGCCGGTGGGGATTTTTGTAGTATAGGTAGTAAGATTACTCACAGATTGACAATTCAACAATGGGTGGAATTAAATACTGCAAGTCACAATCACTTCTCACACCCTATTGTCAAGGTAGTGAATGGATGGGTCTTCCTTTTGTGCTTCATGATTGCATGACAGGCTACTTTATTTGTCAAACTTTGCGTCCAACTCGGAATCAAGAAGGCTGAGAATGAGAAGCGTCGAATATGGGTGAGCTTGTATCCGGTGGAAGGAAAGTATGGGCAGTGAAAGTCAGTTTTCCAAGCCGATTACATTAAGGGAAATACAATAGAAAGTTGAAAAAAGTTGCTAATTGACCGCGTCTAAGTTCCAGAGCTATCTAATGTCAACCAAGCAAAAATATATCCAAGCGGCACGGCACTAATTTTTACCCTGAATCAATTCACAGATTGACTTTTTAAATTCTTAGTTCTCAGCTAAAATTTATCTTTTGATCACGCTCACATGAAATAAAAATTCCACAGCTTAACAGTTTACCTAAGTATACCTATATTATTGGAATGGGATTAAGTGTTAAGGGTTGTTCCGATGAATTTGGCAAGTTTCTAAATCTAAATTAAAAGCGGAAAAAGTAATAGTGACTTAAGAAACATACATAGTAGCTAGAAGGTAGGGTTGTTGGTTACTATGTCTGTATACATAAATATAAGCATAATACAGTAACCAAATATGGAGTTGATGGATTGTGATGAGTTCGTGAATTATATAAATTAATTAAATTAATTTAAATCTATTTTTCTAAATCCTTTAGGAGTGGCTGGTATGTGCGCAAAGACGGCCGTGGCCCCGCTCGACAGAATTAAGATCCTGCTCCAGGCCCATTCGATTCATTATAAGCACCTCGGCGTCTTTAGCGGCCTCCGAGGGATTGTTGAGAAAGAAAGCCTTATCGCACTGTACAAGGGTGAGAGCATCCTCAAGCCTAACTTAACTGAATATGAATAGATGTCTGGTACCCCAACATCCCTAACTATTTTTTATTTAAAGGAAATGGAGCGCAGATGGTTCGAATATTCCCCTACGCAGCTACCCAGTTCACATCCTTCGAGCAGTATAAGAAGCTCTTCGGAGAGAATTCGCATATTGGGAGGTTCTGCGCGGGCTCGGCGGCTGGTGTGACGGCAGTCGCATTGACCTACCCCTTAGACACTATTAGGGCGAGACTCGCTTTTCAGGTAACACTCCACAATTATTTTGGGAATTTTTAAGTTGTGAATCTGTTATAATGCCAATTTCTGGTGATTGTTTCAGGTCCATGGGGAGCACATGTACTCGGGAATCTACTCCTGTGCAGTTCATATTTTCAAAAATGAGGGAGGCCTTATGGCTCTCTACAGAGGATTCACGCCCACAATATGTGGCATGATCCCTTACGCCGGCCTTAGTTTCTACTGCTTCGAATCCTTCAAGTACCTTTGTATGAAATACTTTCCAGGTGAGAACTGGTTCTTTTTATTATGTATTACTTGATTCCGAATTATATTATGTAGTTTAGTTGTAATCACGTTGTTCTAATTGTTCGATAGGTATAAAAGTTAGAGGCTTCGAGCAATAATATCTTCTGTGCAAGCCGAACCCAACCTAACTTAGTGTATGACCGCAATAATTTGCCAATGACGTAATATCACGATTACATATATCAATTTGGATAAAAAAAAGGCAAATATCTCCTACTTTTTTTTAGATTTTTTTTTTGCAAATTCCGCGTTGGACCTGCATATTCAGCTGTTACCAATATAATGTAACCCAGATTCAATTGAGTTAAAAACCTGGATTTTGCATATTCCATTTAAACGTTGATTATTCCATCACAAGGTTACTGAAAAAGCTATAGAAATACATACCTATCTATTCTACCTCTATGTGATAAATAAACAATGTGTTCACAATATTACTAATAAAAGGTGTTCTAACGTTCGAAGTGGGACAGTACTTAAACATGTTTTGTTGGTGTATTTTCTAATTTGTTCCTGAATTTTGATCAGACTTGACATGTTCCTCGAACTCGCACAATACGGGCGGACTCGTGCTCTCCGTTCCGTACAAATTACTTTGCGGAGGAATGGCCGGAGCCGTTGCCCAAACGTTTAGCTATCCTTTGGACGTAACACGACGACGAATGCAGCTAGCAATGATTGATGAGAACACGAGAAAGTTTGGGTAAATCAGAACAACCGTAATTTAAAGCACTTAGGCTTCCCATATATGGAGTAGCATTTGAAATGCTCTAATTTGCTAATGGTGTCGGCGTGCAGGAGGAGGCGTAGTAGATTACTACAATCATGCTTAAATCATTTTGATTCCGTTTCCTTCCTATGGGTGCTGGTGGTGTGGAATTATGCTATTTAAATAACAAAACTTACATTTGGTGACCATCGTGGATGCTTATGTGCTTTCCATTCGGCAAATGGTCTATCGTTCGTCAAAATGTCTTCTTATTTCTTTGTGCCGCAACAGGAGGTGAGCACTCTAGGTCATTTTCATCCCAAATTATTATGTTATTAATTAGTGTATTATTGGCATTCTTTAAGACTGTAAGTACAGCAAGGAAGCTGTAACCGTATTACATACATTCCATACAAAATATTCAACTTTGAACCCAACAGCATGGGAATGGTCCAGACGCTCCGGCATATCTACAAGGACCACGGTGTGGTTCGTGGGCTCTACCGTGGGATGAGCATTAACTATTTGCGGGCTATTCCAATGGTGGCCGTCAGTTTCAGCACGTATGAGCTCGTGAAACAGATGCTGAACATGGATACTGGGATTGCCATTAAGACCGGCTAATCGTAAGAACGGACGATCTTCACAAATCAGGAACCAGAATCTCTCTCCCATATAGGTCTTCTCAATGGAATTAAGATATTTTTGGGTGCTATGATACATTATTCAGAGATAGTGCTTCAGTTATTACGAACCTATCGAAGTATTGCGTAATTAATGTTAGGTAATAAGTATTTTCCCTTTTTTTTTGTGAAAAGTGAAAATAAAGAACTGTTTGTACGTCCACACAAATTGAGTTACGTAATGGGCAGACTGCAGAAGTTGTTTAACTGGTTTTTAGTATAGTACGAATTGGGAGTTCCAGAGCCTTGTGGGCACCTAAAGTGGTCTAAACTACCCTTGTTTAAGCCGCTCACCTTTCTGTTGATTGATTAGTACGGCTATTCGTGTACCACGGTCAGTTCCATACAGATCCAAACCCGATTACGTTGTTGACATGGACAGTAGCTTTGAATTTTATGGACTTATCGTGGTATAAACGGCCAGCATTTAAGACTAGATACCGAAGATGAATAGCAAATTAACCGGAAGAAAAACAAGATTTACATAACGAACCTAAATTTTCCTCCAGGTTCTACCAACCCTTACCTATAAGCTATCCAAACCTAACCTAACTTAACTTAACCCAACTTAACCTAAGCTAATCTAACCTAACCTAACGTGATAGTATCATTATAATTAGGTTAGGTTACCTCGAAGTTGTGAAAGAGGAGACCATAAGTAGTTCTGGCTATTTACTACGTTGTGGCTACGCCCCTGAAGTGATGCGCTTTAAACTCCATTTAAACATTGTTCAGCGTAAAAAGATAACCCATTTCTTCGAAATTGTTTTCCAGATATTTTAGCACTGGGTCTTTCCCATATAGTAATTTAGTATGCCTCCTGTTAGACCAAAGGGTCTTATGTTTTAGTGAGTATTGGTTGCGCTTGATTTCATCAAAATTATGAGGTTCTAGAATATATTATGGATCTTATGAACCTTAAATTTTAATTGACATTTTCTCCTTTATTCCAATAATAATTGATTTGCGTAGGCCCATGGTTAGCCTTTAGAGAGCTGGAAGGCGCAGGATGGAACAGCGATTACGAGATCGCAGCATATCCACACGTGATTTAATAATCTATGAAATCTATTCAAATACACAGTCGGCACACTAAGTCCCGTTATAGCAAAACAGGTAAAACGTAACACTTTCTTCCCTTTCCATCTTATCTGATCAGTGGTAAAACTATTGGAGCTGAACTCCATTTCATTTGCCTGTTGTAATTAGTACTAATTAGCCACGGCCCTCTCTGGTAGGTACAGAATAATTTAGGCTTTGTACCTTGTGTTGTGGGGTTGTATGCTCTTTACGGGCTACGACGTTTTCATCCCTCGTACCAAGCCCCTTCTTAAATCCCTTCCATTCTCTCAATTCATTAGCCTGGAATTTATATCATTAACGCTCTCTCCGTCAAATGGGATGCTAAGACGCTATGCATATTCATCAGCCTAGTAGAGGACCCTGCTTTGTGTCTATTTCAGACGATGAGAAACTGAACCTGAGTGAACGGCGGAGGTGCTAAGTTAATGTAAATTTAATTTTTCCTCCGCTAATCTTTTGTTTACCTGTGAAGGCTTTAATTTCACTTAATAAGCTGCAATTACACTACTTTCAGCCTAACCGTTTCATAAAGCATACCTTAGTGGTATTATACTACCTTTGACATAGTAGTACAGTGAGAAATGGAAACTCCTTGTATAGTGAAGAGAAAATGCGCTATTATGGGGTTTGATACCGATCAAGGTAGGCCAAGTTCGTTGGACAGGGTTTTAGGATCACGGGGTCAGTCCGTTAAGGTCAAAAACATGGCCCATAGGAACGAACCTTTTCTAATTTTGTTCACATTTTTTAATAATCCTTAACCAATACGTTTACACTTTGATATTCACCATATCCCATACCAACCATGACCATGATTAATTCGGAGATCGGAAGTTTTCAAGAAACGTATGTACTGCAAGTAGCTCTACTTGTAAATAACCGAATTTCTTTGGTTTAATTAATAATTCTGTTGCTGTCCGCAGGGGAATTGCGGTGTTAAAACTAACGGAGGTTCGAATCGTACTTGATTCTTGATTCATCCATTATGCCCAAACATTCTTGCTCCAGTAACTCCTAATCAGTTGCTTTTCGTGTTTCATCCTTATGTTCCGTCTACCACATATGCGAATTCGCCTTTATCATTAAGAAGCGCAGTGCTCATTGAGAGTTAGTGAGGGATGGAGAAATTCTTGTATTTCTTAGTGAGTGCTCCGAGTGCTCCTCTTTTCTAAATAATTACTACTTCCGAATCTATAATGGGATCAAAGGAATCTCCCAATCTGATTCCATTCTTTCATTGTGCTCAATCACAGACGGATCGTACGTATTAGTATAGTAGTAGCACTTGAGCCAGCCTCTGCTCTTCTTTCAAATGGAAATCGGCTATTAGGGCACCTGATGAGTGGATCAAGATTAAATGCCCTTCTACAATTACTGATGAGCCTGCCTACTGACTGTGCACCCTGGGTTACTTTTGCATAAAGGTGAGATAAGAAGCCCTCTCCTTAATGGAAAATGGCAAATAGACAAAAGAAGTTTCCCTTATTCTGACGGCTCAGAATGATGGGCATAATACACGTACATAGGTACGGAGCCTGTATTTCTGCTCTCCACATCATGCGTGTCGCGTCTCAAACATTAACTAATAATAATTATTTTAAATGTGAGTGAGTGATGGAGCAGTTTTGACCTGTTACGAGCTAGGACCTTCTTCCACTACTGCTCAGAACTTAGAATTGAATAATAAGCTTTCACGCTGCATTATGTTGCAGTTTGCAGTTGAAAATTTCTTATGGACAATGGACAATGAGTCGAGTTTGACATCTTCCAGTCAGCTAATTGTGATTATCATTGTACCGATTTATAGGGATTATTCGGACCCGGTCTGTTTCGACTCCTGTACCGGAAACCGGAACTATCCTGTAATATTCAGACTCTATCTCAAGTTACTATATATGTACATTACATCCATATATAAATGCGACATAAATACGACAATAAGCTCATACTAAGACTAAGATATATCATTCTAAAGCGGATTGTGTGCCTTTCTACTTTCTACTTCCGGATTTTCGAAAATATATAATAGATCCTGATATAATGAACCGGAAGCAACATTTACGTTACATTTTATTAAGGAAAATAAAACTACTGTTCAATCCTGTATTAACTAGGCTCTAGAGTTTCGAATGTCGAAACTGGATATAGAGAATTTATTTGGATGCTCATACCAACTGTAACTGTAACATAGAGACATACAATATGTAAAAACCCACAAACCTCAAAAATCAAGAATTACCGCCCTGCTCAAGTAATTAGTAATTTATTACGAAGAACTCCGTCGTGTCAATTAACTCAAGTTCAGAAAGGACCTGTCAACGGGCGGCAGTTGGTCGTAATTAAGATTCAAAACACTAACCGTTTGACATATGATAATGGGCATCAGCCTTTCTTCTTTACAATCCAAATGGGGTCCTATTGTATGGAACTATTGGCATTTGATACAAGCCTAGCCGGCGTCACTTTCGACGCCTGTCACCTACTGCAATACAGCAAAATAAAATCCAAATGTCTGAGCAAAAAACCGCGAGAAAAGGTGAAATTAATTTTGAAGAACAGGCGTCCGATGTGGAAATGAACGCTTTCCCTTTAAGCTTCTTTAATTGTAATACAATCGTCTTAAGGATTCTCTTCCCGTTTAGTTGGAATAGGAATGAATGAATACAGGCTCCATGTTGGTCCCCTTCGTGTGCTGGTGTGGGAAGATCCGCTATCCGCTCTTCTTCAGTGACACAAGGAATTAGAGGCTTAGGAAAGAAAGGGAGAGTTCAAGTTCACATCCTACTACAATACTACTAAGTAGTGCTACTACTGGCTGACAGCGAAAAATGGTAAAAACAAGTAAAAATACTGGATTTGATCGCTTGTGCCTTTGTCGTACTATCGGCCGTACTGTAACAAGAGTCCACAATGATATTGTATTACACTTCTTATTATGACACCCATTGTTGGGCACTTAGCTGGCTCCTTCATTTGGACGACTGATTCATTGGAAAGTTCTTTAAATTAAATTTCATGTAATTAAAAATAATGTTTCAAGTCAACATTATGCTATATAATGCTTAACAACGGTTTTTATTTGGTCCGTAGTAATTATTTCATTTGCATTGTACGATTGCACATCCCTTATGGATACCTAATTCCGGATTTTTTAAACCTATACCCATCCACTTTGGAGTAAGGTATAGCTGTGTATTCATTTGGCACGTACTCATCCAGGATTATTACTGATCTAACAGTGATTTGACATTAGGGCCAAGTCAACAAACTCTCAAAGGATTCACTCTCCATCCGACAATCAAAAGCTACGAAGTCCTACGGCTAGCAGATGCATGGAATGAATTACTATGAATATGAATCCAATTCTTATGGGAATTTCTCTCAGCAAGCTTACAGATTTACTGTATCTCTCTCCGTAGACTGACTACACCCTTCTATAGGGTTACCACAGAAAATACCAGCAGGTCACCAAATATCAGGCCTATTATTAAAAATGAAAGAGCTGTTCTTTGTAAGACTGACCACAGGACCGGCCATAGGCGGCTGGCCAGGAGCCATCCGTCCCGAGCCATAAATCAGAGGATAAAGCGTACACAGAAATCTCTTATTTTCTAATACAAAGGTTTCTCGTAAATGGGGAAGAGTAGGAATGAATACATTGTTGACCAATTTCAATTATTCCTATTATTACGGAGCGGACTGAGGACTCGAGAGTAAATACGTAAATAATGGGCTCGGAGCTGCTCCTATAGTACCTACTATATGGACAGGTTAATTCCCTCGATTCCTTTAGCCTGTGATGGGATAACTTCTTTTTTTTGTGAAAAAAAGTGAAACTGTTTTTCGTCTTACGTTACTCCTCGTCGTGTGTAATCCAACCCTAATTACAGGTAGGCACTCGAGCACCTTACGGTACTTATGCACACAAGAATGAGCATTCTGAGTCTGGGAGCCTCTCGGAATGGAGGTCAGAGTCCTTAATAGAATCTTGCATTTAAAAATTACTCAAGCAGTCTTGATCGTGAGGACGTGGTTGGTGGTTGTGGCTACTTGGCTCCTTTGTATCGGGCCTGGCTGGGAATCTCCAGGGATGCATCTCTAATCTATTCCAAAGGACTCAGTTTCTCTCTCAGGCCCATTCATAAAATACAAGAAAATAGAGGAATCCGCCGCGGATTCAATTTACGAGTATCAACCTACGAAAACAACCTCAAAAGTGTGATTTCATGCTCATTTGCTAAACTAAATAGGAGCTCGCCAAGACTTTCCTCAGCAACAATGGACTCCAAATTCCGCAAGCTCATCTCTCGGCTCAGTATCAAAGAGAAGACGAAGGTAGGGTGACAAAATTCACATTCCTACAAACACACATTGCAGACAGGGGAACAACATGCCTTTCTGTTAGACAAACAATCGGTTTCACGCATAGGCCCAAGAAATCTATTTTAGTTCAGTCAGGACTTTGTGCTCCTTATTAGCGAGGAAGGGAAAGGTTAACGCTAATTTCTCTCCTAGTATGTGTTGGCGTCAGGTCTCAAAAGATCCGGCTACAACATAACATGAGAATAGGATCGGTTGGATCCGAGCTTGCATACAAGATCTACAACGTCATGACATTAAAATCGGGATATTTTAGAAGATGCATAATGAAAAAGACGCGTGGCATTGGAGCCTTGGGAAATCCATGCGTCGATTTTAGAAAAAAAAAAAAAATTCGAAAATTAACTTGAATGCGTAAATAAACCGTTTACACTCCGAACGTCGTATTTCAGAGACTAAGTTTGGAATGCTGATATTAGCTATTATAACATTTGAGGAAATTAATGTTTCGTTTACTAATTTCGGTTAACCTGCAGCCATAGCCATAGCCATATATATGTACATATATTGTTACATAGTATAATCAAATAGAGTTAGTAGTAGAAAGTAGTCAAGCACGGAAAATCTCCGACAATGATAAGCATTTTGCACTTAAATATACGTACGAAGTGCACTATCGATATAGCTCGCAATATTTTGTTCCACAGATTATAGATTTATGCAATTCCTGGGACCTGGGAATAACCAGTCTGAACGACGAATTCGACAAATTCGATGCATCTGATCTACACAGTCACAACTTTGTAAAACAAATTAGTCTCCTTAACCTTTTTTTAAATACTACATGATGAACATGAACTACTATGACTGACTTATTTTTAAGATTCCATTTAATTTGTATCGTTTAGCTTCAATAAGTATTCTCATACCAAAATGAGAGTTATCACGTTTCATACGAGCCGCAAGTGTCAAGTAGCTAACCCTTATTTCAGGATTAGCTCCGGATTTAAGCGTTGCTGAAAGGCGAATTAAGCCCCACATCCACGTAGAGGTATCCGGTAGCGGAGAACATTGGAGGAACGAACGGCCGGTAACGCATTACTAGATCCGTCTTTCTCTTTCAATCTTAAAGTGTGTAAATTAGCCTGTCAACTGTGAGTGGCCTGATGATAGGACAGGATTATTAAGGTTTTAAGGTTATTTCCATTACGAGTCCTTCTTCCAAATAAATCCGTGACTCCGTTTCCGTCCGCTCTCTTGTCACTCCAAGGGAAGGAAACGTGGACGGCAGAGTAATGTTATAATTTAGACTCCTTTGGCTAATGTTCCTCATCTCACTCAACTCAGCGTTCCATATTCGTGAGTAAAAGAAACTGTTTCTTATTTGGTCCATTACTGCTCCGTAGGTAGTAGGTCTATGCCGTAGTTTGTAGCCTCCACGGTCACAGCACTCGCGAGTTAGAGTTAGTGCCTCTGACTCTGACCTGCTCCGGGGCTCCGAGGCTCAGCCTAGTGGAAACAATACATGAAGGCTCGAGTTCATTGTTCGCAGCGGCGTGAAGAATATCTTGATCTGTAGTAATAAAAGTGTTGACCTTACTCCCTGCTACGCCTTTAAGGCATCCTTAATGCACTACTTGTACTGATGCAGAAATGACATAGATACTTGCGCAGGATTTTGTCGGCAGGTGTATCAGAACTACTATAGCTAAAATGCCAATTATTTCCAAGGGATTTGAATTAATCTGAGTTGATATGCAAAAGTGTCAGAGGTCACATATGATAAAAACATGCATTTTCGATGGACTCGTGGGAGGTCGCATGGACTCCAGCTAAAATGGTTTCCACATGACCTCACTACTGAACTTTGCTGGTCATAATATCCTGCTCTCTCCCATGTCTTCACAGCACGGGATCCCAAGACCGCTCTCTATTTCCCCGCTGCCGGATGACCCCGTCTTCTCTGATGACGAGAACGAGTGTGGGCCGGATAGGAAGAACAAAGAGAGTCCGGACTCAGAGAGGGGAGAAACGAACGGGCCTAAGAATCGGAAGAACATCCTGACCAACGTCCAGTTCCCCTGTCCCACCCTCCTTCGAAAGTGGCAGAGCATGAACGAGAATCTATACGAGGAGGTCAAGCCGGCAAGGAAACTACGGGCTCCGAGTCCGGAGTCAGGAGATGAGAAAGGGGGCGGAGACGGTGGGGGAGCCAATAAGCCAACCGACAATGGAGGAACACTTCGTGATGAGAACAATAACGAGGTTGGAGGGCTCTATGTCAACTTGCAGGAGCTGGAGATTGAGCGCCGGCGGCTCATCTCGGCCCAGGCCGTACGAGCTAAATATGCCGAAAAATGGATCGATGGTAAGTTTTTACATTACATCAACGCGTTCTGATAGCTTTTACTCTCCATTGAAATAATATTTAAAATTTATCACCAGAAATTAGGCAGAATTTTGAAGGAGAGACACATGCAATACTTATAAGCCATCAAACTACTTCCGAGTTCCGAGTCATTTGAAATATTCATTCCCATTAAACCTTGACTAACTTAATCGTAAATCGTAACCTTGCAGTATTTCCGACAAAGCTGAGACCTTAGCCTGCTCATGGGGTTATTGTAATCTAAACCTTCAAATTTTATGGCTGCCTTTACGATAAATCGAAACATTGCCATTCTGAAACGTCTGACTTACTGGAATAATTTATGCTAGGGCGGTGTTAGCTACATGCCGTATATACAATATAAGAAATTTGAAGGTGTAGAATTATCCAAATTTCCTACAAGATTTGTATCCTCCAAACATTGATGAGAACGCAGAAGTAGAGACCGTGAACCACAACATTACGCATTTGCCATTTCCCATCCCCAGCCGGTAGATCTGCGTAGTTCTGGAATAAAAGGGCATCCCATTGTCAAGCGTAGATACAATCGGAGAGGCCCGGCCTGGGCTTCTATTCTATGGGCATTGACAATTGAGCTGTTGACATTTCGGCGGCCTGTCAACTTCAAAGTCAATGCCTCCTTTCCACTTTTCTCCGCATGACGCTCCCGCCTGTCACTCCTTCATGAACATCTTAACTTCTCACCTTCATCGCTCTCTTTTTTATCCCCTCCTGCTCCCTCTTTACTCTTACATAAAGCCTCTGACTCGCGTGGGAACAAAAGGTACATTTATATCCTTAATATCTTTGACAGCGAATATAAAGAAAGATGTTCTCCGCTCTCCGCCCGTCTGCCCATTTGGCTCTTAAAGGGGGAGAAACTGTAAAAAGGGTCCCAATGTCATTATTACATTGTTATCTTAAGCAGGAAGTTTGGACGCAATTTTTTGGGTTATGCACACAAGTCCCATTCTAGTATGTATGTATAATTCCTCATACATGCTACTGGCTACACTATTTACAACATATGTATGGAGGATCTGCTTTGATTGTTGGGCTAGCGAGGGCCAGTCACACGTTGTATTGTCTGCTCGCCACTTGAAGTCTAACCTATCTCCTATCTCTCTGATCAACTAAAATTATTGTGACATGCTCAAATTCCGATTATAATTGAACTAACCTTCACCAGGGGCCCAGATAATTGAGTCCCACCTGAATGCCGTTTGTCTCCACTTATTGAAAATTAGAGCACTTTCATTGGGCGAGTACATAGTCGGGTGCGTCCTATATAATTTGGTCCTGCAACCTGCAATATAATAAGTAGAGTAGTCAATTTTCCTAAGCATACGCATACCTGATTGTTAATCCAATATGCTCAAAAAAAGGAAGAATATGGTCACTAGTTTTACCCTTGACGTAACTGTAATCTGTAATCTGTGCGTCAAATCAGAACCACATTCCAATTTACCAATATTACGTACCAAACTGCACTGGTATTGGTATCCCATGAAAGGAACTTTTTGGTCACTCCTAAAGTAACTACGTAAATATCTATTTATCTGCTATTAAATATTAGATAGGTACCTAATACTGGTGTTTTCTAACGTGAACACATAAGGTTGAAAATACAAGCTCAATCGATTACGAATTACGAGCCATTTTCATACCCGTCGATACAATGTGCATACAATCAGAGGCAGGATTTTCATTTTCGTCTATTTGAATGTCTAAAATAAGCATTATTGTGTATAACAAAATTAGGCTTAATTGCAAGAAGCATCTGCATAATCGTACGAATCGGACAGTATGGTCCCAAGCACGAGGCTCTTCATCCCAGAAACAAGCGCGTTCCTGCAATATCATCCTCTACTGCACTCAATTCAGAATTGAGGTGCAGTAATTATGCAAACAATAGTCGGAGGCCTCTAAATCATGTCCGTGTAATTGTAATTGGTGTGTCCCCTACTCCTCATTTTGACGGAGTTTTAGGCCTCCTTCATCTTCAGAACTAGGTTATGGTATAATGGTAAATGGTGAGTATGGGTGGGAGGGCTAATTAGTTTCCGCAAGTATAAGTACACGCATGCTGGGCCCATCGTGCCTCTTCCACGTTCCCATATCCCAGGGATTCCCTGAAACGGCGGAATGTTCTCATCCGCAGTCTGCAGCAGGAGGAGTAGGATGAGGAACTTCATTGTGAGGATGTAGAAGGATTCCGTGTCTCCCTGCTCATTCGGTTCGGACAAGGTTGGGCCTTTACAACAATGGCCCTAGGAGCCCTTCCCTATATCCCAAGCACAATGGAGGGAGCCGAATGAAAAAGGCTTAAAACAGATAGATAAGATAAGGTGGATTGTTGGAAGTAGGACGGAGGCTAAATGGGATGGATGGAGGAGGGAGGCTATAGAGCTTTTTTGCTCGGGACGTCAAGAGGGGCTCTTAACGGGATCCCCATTTGTATTCATATTTTTCGCGTGGAATGGCAACCACTCTACATCTGCAAGCCCCGAATGAGTCAGTCTTGATTCCGTAACTGTTTAGATTAGACCTTCCCTCCCATCCCTGTGATATAGAGCAGAGAGCCAGGTATGATTAAGGGAGTCAGGCCTTGATAAGATAAGGAGGTAGCCGAACATTAGGAGGGCCACACGATGTCCAAATTAGTCCGGACCAGAGGTGGGAGTGAGCAGAAGTTGAGATAGACATAAGCCCGGTTCCTGTTTCCGCAAATAAGTGAAGTAGTAGCCATGCCAGGTTGGGCCAAGAGCTACAATTAATCTCGGAATTATACCTATGTTGGACCATGGAATGGTCTAATTGACTGAGCCTACGGGATTCTGATCTAGTTTCTTATTTTTCCCAGGTCAAGTCGTACAGGACAGCATTCTGGGGGACAATAAGGACAAGACGAAGGCGTACTGGGAGAGCCGAATGCGGCATGACTCCGCTGAAAAGGAGAAGATGAACGGATATAATAAGGTTCGTCAATTCCTTCATATGAGTTCTAGCCTTAAATTCATACACTATTAACTTCCCGTTCAAGTATCTGTAATTGGTAGTGTACTTCACGATTCGCAAGGATGTTGTTCTACATGAGTCAGAATGTAAACGAGTGTTTCTAGGAAGCTCTAGCTCCTGCGGTACTTCATATTTCATAGCATGAGCATGATTCATTTTACGGATTCTGCATAATTACTGGTACATTCATTGCCGCTTACAATAAGCAGTTCTAAAGGATTGCAGTAGTATCAGTAGGCGTTTAAAGTCACGCTAAAAGGGGAGATTATTCATGGGAACACTCTTCAATTTTCCAGTTACGACACACGAGCTTCCCAATCCAAACTGACCTCACACTCTCACCAGAGTTAATCTAATCCATACAAACGTCAATATTGTTTCTATAAGATACCTTAGCTAAGTGTGCCACAAATCTTGAACCCAGTTTTTGCAGCATCTTTCGGAATCTTGTTCGATTGTGAGTTTGCATAACTATTGCCAGAAAAGTCTGTGTATGCAGCACTCATGCGGACACGAATAATCAAACTAGCTAGAAGAAGCACGTATCCAACTTATTCTAAATTACAGAATTACTTCTCGCCGTTTCGTCTGAACCAAACCAACTAAAGCTTGCAAGCATTGAGCATTAATTGAACCAAAGTTCGGAAACTATATTATTAATCGGATTTTTGTAATTTATTCATAGTTTTTCCGCTCAATCAGATAAATAGATTCAGCTAATAAAATTAGCCTCGTATGCTTTCAGAAATTATGCAACTAAAGTCAGTAGCAGAATATGTATGTTGTTCCTTTATTCACACCCGCCATGTCATGTGATAGCGTAATTAAACAGGACAATATAACATTTTATGGCTTAATATCGAGAACCCTATTTAACTCGCACTCGCGCCTTATCTCTGGTATAAATCTTGGCTAAAATTCTAACGGCATGGCAGTGAACTAATTGCCCCTAATTCCCATATACTTCTTGCTGAAAATTTGAGTACGAGACGAATCGTACTGTACCCTGTACCTATGTATGTAACTGCCTAATAAGCCAATAGGAGTGTTTTATGCCCATTCATCCCATGCTAAGCCTCACACCTAGGCTTAATGATAATGGATAGTGCAGCTCATGAACTCTGTACTCTCTGAGAAAAAGGGAACGCGCGTCATAATTTATCAGCTTGATGTCTGATCCCAGGCTCAAGTACGCGTGAGGAAATTAGTACAGTTTTGATTGCCGCTATGGAATTTGAGTGATGGGATGACAGGACTCAGTCAGTCAGCACGTCCTACAATATGCTGAAACGGCCTGAAGTAGCTGATGAATGACATCTGAAGAGCCTGAATGAGTGCAATGTGCAATGATCTTAGGTCTAAGAGGTATCCGTGCTTTCTCCTTCCAGTTCCGAACCAGCTCTTCTACTTCCCCCGTCATCCAGAAGATGAATGCTGAGATTGAGGAGCTCCATCGTCGAGAGAAGGAGCTGGCGGCCAGTCAGAAGGTCAAGCTGGACTATGAGGAGGACGAGGTCTTCTCATCCTCCAACGGGAGCAGCGTCGACGAGTTTGAGACCGTAGAGAACATCCGGCTCGAGTCCGGGTTCTTCTCAAATGCCGGTGAGGAGGAGCGGTTTCATTCAGAGTCACCGGATCCAGAAACTAGAGCAGTACTAGCTGAAGTGACCCGGACCATGACCCCGCTCATCATTATCACGGACGGGGGTGAGGAGGAGGCACAAGTGGCCCAGACGCAGTCTAATCACCTTCAAGAAGCACCGGAGTCCCCAAGAGTTTTCACTTTCCAGTAAGGACACTCTAAACCCAAGTCAGGCTATTGATTTTGCCTAACTAGGAACCCGGAACGGGCGTTTTAATTCCTTCAGCACAGCTTCTGTAACTACAGAAATTATGTATGGGGATTATTTGACCCTGTTACAGAAGTAGTCCTGCCTGGCGCTTAATCAATGATTTCCATAACCCATACATTGAAAATATAGGAACAAGGAGACGCCGATTGAGAAAGAGATCCGGCTGGCCCGGGAACGAGACGAGGAGCACCGCCAGCGGCGTCAGAGTTCTACAGGAGGTTACGACGGAGCGTCAGCCCCTCCGACTCCAGCCACGCCGCTCTCGGCCAAGGTTTTTGCTTCTCCTGAGTCCACGGCCTCCGCTAACGTCAAGCCCTCTGTGATCAAGGAGAAGGAGCGGCGCGGAAGTGGGAGCCGGGAACCTGCCCGGAACCTCCAATACAAAATGGCCACCGAACGACTCAAGCGGGAGATGCTGGAAGCGAAGCAGAGGGAGGACGAGCTGAAGGCCAGAGGAAAGGGAAAACAGCCAACACCCGCGGAGGAGAAAACCGTAAGCCACTACTGCTCACTAAGCTCTGTACTGCACTGTAATCACCCTTCGAAAATGGTTAGACTTGTGACCAACGTTTCCTTGACGTCTTTTCTGTAGGTCCATACCACACAAGTAACTCTTGTTGAGGCCTTCGAGGAGCCCCCAAAGCTAGAGGAGAAAGTTGAATCCACTTCCGAGCCAGCTCCAGCAGAAAAGACGAAGTCCCTTCCGTCCCCAGCCCAGCCTGAACTTGAACTCCACATCGAGAAGCAGGTACCCGAGGCTGCGAAGGCTCCTGTCCGCCGAACTTCCTTCGTGAGCGGAGACAATGAACTTCCACAGCGGAAGACGAGCAATATTCTGGGCCGCCCCTCCTTCAATTCCATTCAGCGCTACTTACTCAAGTCCAGCGTCCAGCTCCGGATCGGGAAGAACTTCCAGCTCCCGCCGACCCCGGCCCCCGAGCCCCTCCTCCCCTCCGCCCAGGTGGAAGAGGAGCCAGAGGAGCCTGTGACCCCCCGGCGGAAGCTTGTCCCGGCCCAGCACAAGATTGAGAAGGAGTTGCGGGAAATGCGGGAGCGGGAGAAGGAGCTCGCCCTCATCCGGACTCGCTCAACGCCCAACTTGAGCTCAATTGGGAATGAGCTGGACGATGAGGAGGAGCTGGAACGGGCAGAGCCCAAGCCGAGGCACAACTTTGAGCCAAAGGACAGGAAGAGGTCAACTCTCATCAATCAGTGGGAGGAGATCATTCATGCCGGCAATTAGGTCACAAACTAAAATGACGACCCAGACTGTTGCCTAATTCTAGACTATTGTAATTAAGAGGGGTCTAAATTCCAAATAGCAATTTAAGAATATAATGAAATTGGGTCCTGTCCTGGGAGCCAGCCCATAAGTCAAATGATAAGATAGGTTGAGTGTAACGACGGACGGAGTTGAGCCCATTTCCAGTTCATTGGAAGCACTGCGGAGAAAATACATTCCTACTACCGAACATCCTACAACCAACATACGCATATGTACTGTACTTATATCGTTTAACAGATACAGAGCAGGATATATTCAATGTAAATAAAATATAATGAAATTGGTCTATTTTTGTTGATTTAGAGAAGAGAAAGAACAGGTCGTTAGATATGGCGCAAGTGGTTGCTAACACACAACAGTTGAAACTAAAAAATAGTCTGTACAATAATGCTATCACTATTGTTTCTGTAACGAAGTCGTAAAACTGTGTGAAAGAGAAAGTGCACAAAGTGCATCCACTTAATATTAACGAATTAGAAGTTACAGGATCTAAGCTTTAAGTATTATATTACCTATCCAAGAATGTTTTGGAAATATAGCATTTAGTGAAAATCAGAATAAATTCAGTATCAACAAACGCAGTATCTACCAAACCTGATTTCAACTGTTCTGTAGTACTACAAACAAGAATCGAACAACGTGGCTGCAATTGCAAACGAATCCATCATTTAAAAAAAATATATTATGTATGGGATAATGTTTTCGAAAAAAGTGAAACTGATATTGAAAACAAAAAAAAATAGTGCGAGTCAGATAAACGGGACTTGCTCCACGACGGGCGGGCCGTTGTTGAGTTGAGAGACAATTAAGAGCTGAGAAAAGGCGCCCAAATTCAAAACTCGAGTTTCTCAATCCATTTCCAATCCTCCAAACTGCTGCTGGAAAAGGTGACCCAAAAGTTGACCTGAAACCTGGGCCAAAAATTGCAGAAAGATTGACTAAACCACTCTAATTAGTCTCTGTTCGTCGCCTGCACCTCTGTAAGTAGCAGGGCTGCTCCTAGCTCCTCAAGTACGGGTGGAATCTGCCTGTAAAGAAGGAATCCCGCCCCACGGTTTTAAGAACAATAGGAATAGATAGAAATAGTTCGTTTGATGTTTGAACTCCTCATATTTGTTTCACTTAGGTAGTCAGTCTTTGAAAGCAGACACGGCAGGTACTCGGGTCGGGAATGAGTGATTCGGATGATCCAGACTTGGAAAGCCTTCGGCAAGCCGCCCTTAGCAGTCTTATCAAGAAGAAAAACACGGCACTTCAAACTAATGCCGTGAGTCAAGGCGCAGCCATTATAATTGCTTTTAAGGGTTACATCGTTGTACTATAACTGTATCCTGTTGTTGGAGTTAGCAAGATTCTTCGCTATGCAAATTAGTACATATAACACACGTTTTAATTGTTCAATGTTAATGGTTGGCAACTTCAACTGCTTAGCGTTGACTTTTCACACTGACCGTGTAAATAGAATTGAGTACCTGCCTAAGTTGCCTAATAAAGTAATTACTCGGTACCCGGATTCGTCATTCGGTGAGGTTGTTGATATCATTTTTGTTATTTTGTATTTTGATCTTCTAGCTCTTCTATCGTCCAACTGCTAACTCAAATCTAATATCGATCCAGCCCGTTCAAAGCCCTCGAGACCTGGAAAGCGACGAAGAAAGTAGGAGTGGTAGCGAATATGTGATAGGTAAGTGGAGTCAGTATAAGGAAATTCGAAAGGATTGAGTACTTACTTAAATGTATTAATTACTAAATTAACATTTTCATGACATTGTTTATGACAACAGAGGAAGGCCTATCAGTTTCGTCTGGTGACGTAGATGAAGTAATTGAGGAGGTCATTGTTTCCGACGAAGGTTCCTCTGAAGGGGAAGATGCAATTAGTATTGCTACCAATGACTCCTTCGACGATATTCTTAATTCCGTTGAAGAGGAGCTCCACGGCGGGAAAAAGCGACCAGCAAATTCAGACGCGCCTGATGGCCCAGTGCGATCGAAAAAGTACGTCATATTACTTGTACCTCAATATAGTACTTACCTAGTATAATACATAATACACATGCTTATTTACACGTACTTGTCAGTATTAATATTGTACTGTGTACTTTTGTAAATTTAGGCCTCGGCGACTCTCTGAGGGAACTAATAAACTACCTAAAGATCGCGATCGTGGGAATAGAACGAATCGGGACAATCCCCGTCCACCTGGACAGTCAAGAAGAAGATCGCCAAGGCCAATTCCAGACCGGATAAGGAATAGGTCTAGGTCGCCGGAGCGCAGAAGGCCACTCGTAAACAATGATAGACGGTCACCCCATAACAGTGGAAGGCGAACAAACAACAGGCCACCCTCACGCTCTCCCAATAATAGACGGAGAAGGAACAAATCACCTCCCAATGAACATAAAAGAGTCATCTCCCCTACTTCGGTTCCGACCAAACGAGACAGGTCAAGGTCACCAACGGAGAATAGAAACCCACGATCTCGGTCCAAGTCCCCTGTGGTCACCATAAGGAAACCTATTTCTCCGCCCCCCAAGGAACAGAGAAGGAAGGGAAATACGAGTCGATTGAATGTTAAAAGTGGGTGGTCAAAGGATGACGAAAACAAAGGATTTGGTACAGAAGCTAGGTCGAGTCCGCACCGAAAGTCAGAGCGGCCCAGGTCGAGATCGGGTGATGATCGGAGGGGAATCAGACGACGACTCAGTGCCAATAACAAGGACCATAAGTCCCGGTCGCCAGAACGAAGGAACAAAATCCGGTCCAGTTTGGACTCCGAACGCAAATCCCTTTCACCCAGGAGCAAGAGACTAGGTATTTCCTTCGGAGTTCGCTCCTCCAGGTCAAAATCTCCTGAGACGAAGAAGCTGTCATTTGGTGATCATCGACTCCGAGCACAGCAGAAAAAGAAAGATAGTTCTCGGCGGCCCACTAAGAGAGGATCCAGTGGGAGCAGAGCCGGTGCAAAGTCCAACTCCCCTAATGGGAGGGATAGCAGAGGCCAGTCCAAGTCACCCGAAGTTAAACCCAAACTGGAGAGAGTGCGAAAAAAAAGTGTGAGCCCGTCATCTCCACAGAACCTGACCCCTGACGAGCGTGAGAGGCTAGCAAAGCGAAAGCTGAAGTTTGAGTCCAAAGTTAGTAAGCTTAGCGGTAAGGTCGTACTAACTAACTCAACTTCGAGGGGCAGCGAGACTACTTCGGAATCCAAAGAAAGAACCAACCCAGACAGAGTCCGACTAGACCCTGAGCCAGCCCCCAAATCTTCTGAAGACAAATCAAAGCTGAGGAAGTCAAGGCTAAGCTCAAGGCTAGGGAAAGTGGTTCGTGACGACGAGGCGTTTCCCCGAGGATCCTATCATCACAGTCCTGACAGTACGGTTGGTAGAGAGACTCATGAATCCGTGACGCCGGAACTCAGGAAAGAGGCTCCTACTAAAGCTATTGGTGAGGAGGCCCTTCCTGAAATGGACAAGGAAGACCTCCGGACAAAGCTCCAGCAGAAGCGGGCTGCTAATGTCGGCCGAATATTTTCTGTGGCCCTTCAGGACACTTTGGTGAAGGAGGGGACGTCCCCGGTCAGAGGGAATGACCGCAACCGGGACCGCTATGTTCGTAACAAGAAGACCTCCTCAAGGAAGTGAGAGTAAGTTCTTACTCAATCTCTTCAAATAATATGAACTTAGTGTTTCACTGTAGCTCTGTCGAATATATTTAATTCATATATTGTATGTACAAACTAAAGCTGTTTCTTTTTATAAAGTGATTGCTAGAAAATATTGCGCTCTTCTAATATCCTAACCCTCAATAAAAAATTAGAGCCTCTCGATCCCTTCACCACCGTCCGAGTCGCTATTCTCTCCACTCTTGTTATTCACGTCGGTGTCACTGTACTCGGGGGCCTCGTGCGGCACGATCTCCACCGTATCGTTGATCTTGACCTTGTAGTCTGGTTTGGTCCTGTAGTCGGGTTGGGGGATGGTAGGGGTCGGGACTGGAACAATATCCGGGCTGCTCCCTACCAAAGGGTTCCTGGCTTGATTAACAAGGGAGTCTTCCGCTTGTGGTTTTCCTGAAATAAGTCAATAGTTGACGGTTAGTGTAATTTTGGGAAAGTGCAAAGGTGTAATTACGGAACAAAATTCTAACCCAACTAAATAGTTCAATCCATATAAGAAACTCATCATCATCGTAACAATACGTTAAGCATTACATTGAAAAACTTACCGAAGCCGTTAGCAATTTCGGACTCTCGCTCCGCCTTCGTGAATCCAGAGTCCGGTGAAGAAGAGGTATTAGTTGGTGTAGCCAGTGAAGGACGTCTGGTCATATCAAGACTTGTCCTATCAATTAGTCCGACAGAAGAGACTGGTCGCGTTACTGTTCCAAAACTATTTTTGGGCTCAGTTCTTGGCGGGATCCATTTTTCGGCCGGGCTTAGGTTCTTCATTACTCGAGCTTTTCGGAGAAGTCGCCTACATACACAGAGTGAACAGGGCAGTGCATTTCGTATCTTTTTCAGTACCTATGCATGGTCTCTAACAACTGCGATTTGTGTACTAAACTCACCAGAAATAAGCAGCCGCTGCGGCTGAGGCCACAAATAAGACTGACGTAACAATGATACCGGCAATGAATCCTGTATTTGAGCCACCTATAAGAATGAAGGAAAATAAGTTTAGGAACCAATTTTTGTATTGTTCAAATAAGAATCTATTCGATTGGCATAGCTTGTATTCGAGTTACAGTCATTTTCACAATCGTCATCATCTTCACAGGGTTGACTGGTAGTGGGACAGGGGTCACTGGGTGGACAGCTTGTAGCACATGGCTGACAGGTAGTACTACAGGGCTCACATGTTGTAGTACAGGGCTCTGGTGTGGATGGGCATGGATCTGTGACTAAAATAAATCAAACTATTCAGTACAACTTACAACGTAGGAGTGTCTTATAATTATCATATTATGGAGGAATTAGCAAAAGCAAGAGGATAAGTACAAAAATTAACCTGAGGTTGTTGGCACGGAACACTGGCAAGGATCGCAGCTTGTTACAGTCGAACTGCTTTCCCCTAATTATTTAATTAATATAGAATTATCTAGTTTATTTTGTGACTAGGCCGCTCGCCTATGCTATCACAAAGTGGAAATCTCAGTAAAGGATGCTCGTAAGGTTTAAGGCTACAAGAGGCCTGATGTGGTGAAAGCTGACTTTCACTTTAACAATTTTCCAGTATCCAAATTAATACAATAGCAAACGTTCGAAATCTTATTCTAACTACTGGGCTTCTACGAACCGTCTCTAATTATAATGCAATTTTTCGAATAACTGCAATATACCTAGAGGACAGTCGGATCTTGACGTAGTGTCTCACCGTTTGAGTCTGTGGTCGATGTGGAGGTTTCGGGGCAACTTGTTTCTGGCGGTGTGGTAACTGTTAAAAAGTTAAAAGTTTGATCCCTATTAGGTTGGATTCCCTTATGTGGACTAAGATATACTACTATATGGTAGGCTCAAAGGAGTTAATTTTTGTTTTGACTTAAATCATAAGCTAAGGAATTAAAACCACTGCAAACTGCAAATGTACGATACTTCCGCACCGCCCAGATATGTTGTATTTTCCCTTTGACTAAATAAAATCGCCGATAGGATAAAAACGAATCTAATGCAATATGTATTTTGTAATACAATGTAATGTAAAATAACTTCAGGACAAGATTAATCGGGTTCGAGTTGTGTTCACGCTTTCACGTGAAGAGCGAAAGGCGTGAAAGTTCGGGAAAAGTATTCCTACTGTAATATTCCAAGACGTGGGCGACTGTACTTGTACTACAACAGGATCAGAATACTAGTTTGGCGAGCAAGCTGGATCAAAGGTGCAACCCTGAAGCCGCTGGAGGCTAATAAACTTATTTACCGTCCGCAACCGTAGAGGTTGATTCGCAGACGTCAGGGCAAGTAGGACTAGTAATCTCTGTAGTGCTTAGGCAAGGCGCACAAGAAGTCCCTTCAGGATTGGTACTTGGGCTTGGACAAACAGTTGGCTCCGGGCAAGTACACGGGTTGCTTTCTTCCGTTGTTGAACTAGATGACTGACTCACTGGCGTAGAGCTGCTTGCCTCAGGGCAGTTAGTTGATGGAAATGCTAGACCGCGACAAACTTGTTAGCACCGCAACCAGGAAACAACGTTACCGAAAACCTTCACCGTTAGCCACTCAACAGTCGCTAAAGCTTACCTGGGGTAGAACAAGGGGGGCAGGAGTCGATGGTGGTGGCCTCGGAGGGTGTCGAGGGCACGGGGGTGCTTTCACCACATGGAACGCAAGTGCAGGACTCCACAGTTGTTGCATCCGGACACGTTACTGCTACTCAAGATAAAGTTAAATGTAACGTTGTGAAGCCATTTAAAATGTACTCATCCTGACCTTCGACCGTTGTGGTGCTTTCAGCTGCTATATCAAAGAACAGAAGGACCACAGATTTCGATTCGAAGCCGCCTTCGTCGCTCGCTACGAGCTCAATTATACCAACCCCATTTTTAAGGATACTGGGATCCTGGTCCTCTATGTCATCTGCGAATACGAGTCGTCTGCTTTCATAACCTGGCTCTGCCCACTTTACAAGGTTTCCATTTCGGCCTTCGATCCGAATATTATCAATAATTCCACCCTCGGGATCCGTAACGTCAAAATCAATGTCTATATCTTGTTCGGGCAAAGGTGGCCACTCGATATTGGCCGGAGCTTCATACCAGGGCTGATCGAATTTGGGTGGGAGTACATTTGTTTTGTTCACGGTAACTCGGATAATTGCTGTTTCGGTATAAGTGTCCGGAAGGCCCACGTTCGTTGCCGTAATGTTTAAGTCAGTATCTTCTGTTATTTGAGACATGTCACTGTTTAGGTATAATTGGACTGTATACGTAAACGGTGATCCACTACTATCAAGCGTGGATGTTACGTAAACATTTTCATTGTCCGTAGTAAACGTTACAATTGCATTCTCTTCTGCAAAGTCAGCATCAGTTACAGTGATCGGCATGTTTATGTTAATGGGAATTGCGCTCGGCCACGGGGTACTCAATTTCAGCTCATATTCTTCCTGACTGAAT
Source organism: Hypogastrura burkilli (assembly GCA_034696285.1). Taxonomy (NCBI): domain Eukaryota; kingdom Metazoa; phylum Arthropoda; class Collembola; order Poduromorpha; family Hypogastruridae; genus Hypogastrura; species Hypogastrura burkilli. The sequence goes on along the minus strand of JAQFZY010000001.1, from coordinate 160,124 downwards.
AATGGGGACTTGTTATTCACATCCGTAATCTCAATTGTGAATACAATTTCAGTATTGGAGTCGAGGCAGGTTGCAGTAAGCGTGTATGTAAATTTTGTAACGCCGCTGTCCACACTTTCGGTTAGTGACTTCAATAGTATCAGGCTTAACTTCCTCGTAGTGTCATTAAAATCAAATTGTATGTACTCAGATGTACTCTGATTGCTCACAGATATCACGGCGTCCGTTGCCGTGAAAACCCTATATACATATAAAGGTACATGTAATTGAAGGGTTTGTCTATGTACGTGTACATGGTAATAGAGAGAAGTGTACTCAGAAATTACAGATACTAATATACAATTATCATCAAAGGATAAAACATTTGAACTTCTAACATAGGTTTCTGTAAATGGTTTATTGCAGAATTACAACATGTACCTAAAGGTAAGCTAATGTAATTGAAACGAATAATTACTTACTCCAATACCGAATCGACCTCACTGTTTTCGGGATATGAGACACCTGGGAGATTAGGATTGCCGGGTGTGTCGAATCTACACTCATCTGAAAGAATAAACAATTTCGGGAAGTGCATAAAATAATCCTAAAAAGTGCTCAAAGCATAAATCATAAACAACTGTTACCTTGTCCAGTTACATCTTGAACAATAAGAACGACAAATACTGTAAGAAGGTGGGCCCCTTTCATTTTTCTCAACCGCAGAGAAGAAGACACACCGCAGAGTATTCTAAAATAAACTTGTCGAGGCCTACATACAAAAAGCTATACTTTAGGCTGACCCGAATTCGATTAAATAGAATCAAATTCACGTACACTCTAACCTTCTCTGGTATGATTCACGCATTTGTTCACATCCGTTTTATCGTTAAAATAGTAATCTTCGGAGATAAAGTCAGAATCGCATTAAAATACAAGCCTCACATTATGATTAAGCTTTCACCCTTCTTGTGCAATTCCATTCCCTGTCGCTGATACCTTATCGCCTATCAAGTTACACTGGTTAGTTTGAACTTGTTATCTCTCTAATAAATGGTACTAATATTTGCAAGGACTTTTATATTAAATGGACCTAATCATCGGAAATACTGGGATGCAGCTCGCGAAATACACAGAACCCGACCGAGTCGAACGGAGCAGTTTTCTCACGAGAAAAAAAAATTGACGTTTATTATGATTATTATAATGTATTACTTTGAATCACACAAATAATTTAGTCAACATAGCAAAAACCATACGATTTTTGGTAAGGTAGGTATACACAGTAATTATTCCTAATGTTCTTCACTATGGTTCACCAGGGTCGATGAATATGTAGATTTCGACTCAGGACACTACGAACGTCTTGAGTAAATCTCAGAGCGTCAAGAACGGGAAGTAGGTTGAGAAGAGCTGTGTCGGTGGCGTCAGTGAACCATGATTTGATTGGCATTGCATTCGCTGAGTGAACAAAATAAGATATTATAGATAAGGAATTATATCCCCAAACCGGATGATTGGTATTGGTAGCGGATAGCGGAGTGCAAGTCTTACCAGGGTATGACCTATAAGCTCCCGGAGAATTATCCAAAATGAATATAGAGCTTAAGTCATGGGAAATATTTGACAAGTCCTTAGTATATGACCCAAGATCTAGTGTACAATGCTGACGGTAGTATCTAGTTTGGAGAATACGACGACCGTTGTCCAATTTATCCGCAACACCTACGTAAATTGTAAACGCTCTATGCTTAATCCCCAATTATAATTATAATTTCGAAAGCGGGATGTGTATTTAGTTGATGAATCAAACTACTTACCGGCACCATATATCTCCATTGACGCTGTGAACACGACAAGTTCATACCACTGTGATACCTGTGAACCCGAAAGAGTGAGTTAGTTAGAACCTGCATTCTGCCGTCATTAACAACTATTCTAATATACTTACCACGTCTAAAAAGTAGTCTACATGTGGCCTTTTATGAACAAAAAAACGAACGGGATGCCTCTCAATTGTCACTTTGAGTATAAAATCAGGCGGCGTACCCGGTTTAACGGTTTGTCTGTAATTGTTATTTTAAAAAAAATACATTAAACTTAAACACACAAATTCAAAAGTATACATTTTCACAAATTCTCTAGCAATAAGAATTTGTACGTATTATGTGGGGGTCATGGGTCATGGGTAGACCGGAACATGATTTATACCAGATTCGGGATCCATATCCTCAATCGCTCATTTTGATGTGCCGCATGCAATGGTTTCAGTGGAAATACCCCGGTGACCTCTTTGAGGTCACCACATGACCCCCAAAGGTCAATATCGAAAAATTACTCCTAGCGTATGACTCTGCATCGCATGGGGCATCCCATTCCAATGCCAACTCAGGTTGACCTTTGGCAGCCCTTGCGGGTCACTCCGGGGTCATGGAGTCACTGGTAGGCCGGAAACCGGTTTATCACATGTATTCATGCACTCCAGGCGCGTACGATCATTTTTGTCACAAGACATAGTATGTTTGGGTTGCACCCAGGACGACATTTCCCCCTAAAGTTAATATCGAAAAATCATTCCTAGCGCCTAGCGTATGACTCTACATGGACTGGGGAGTCCGAAACCGATGTTACCCCAAATTGGCCCCAGGTATCCCATTCGGGTCACCCTGGGGTCACTGGTAGGTTGGTAAACGGGTTGGCCACAACGATTCATGCACCTCATGTTCGTACGATCATTTTGATACGTCACATGACTGTGGTCGGGATGACCCCGGATGACCTTTTGGGGTCAACGGTGGGTTACAGACGGGTCAAATCATGGGTCAAACCATACAAGCTCACATTCTATATACCCTGCTGGTAAATTTGATACGTCAAAAGGTATGTTCGAGTCGGATCTCGGATTGATCCCGAAATACCTTTTGGGGTCATCGGTAAGGTCATGTGTGGGTCAAAACACGTTCTGAATCCCATATTTGTGGTCCCGAGATGCAAATGAAAACTTTGATGTGCCACATGCCACAGTTTTTGAAATGTTCACAAAAGGTTATTTTTGGCCACTTTTTACGCCCCGTTTGAGAGTCAATGGATCATTTGCCTGAGTTGGACATCGGATACCTTTAGCATCTACGCGAAAACTTTGGGTCCAGGGCATTTGACCCTAGTCGTACGTTGGTTTGCGCCAATTTACACATCCACTGTTATAGAGATCAAGCGTTTTGGACTAAAGTAAGTATAACAATATATTGTGTAATTTAGACTTTAGATTAACAAGAAGTCAGTTCTACAAACGGGGGACCAGCCGGCGTCATATCCCTACTTTCCATCCACCATTCAATATTGCATATTTAAGAACACCATACCACCTACACGGTCTCCACGGCCACAGACTCAACTTTTCGCCCAGATTCTAAATTTAAATGTGACAGGTGGGTTAAGCGCAAATCACTTCTTGACCCTCAAACGGGGGGTCAATGTGGGTGTAAATTGACCTTATTTTTCCTTTTCTATTATTAACAATAATTGTTATATTTAGTCCGAAACGCCCTTTCAATAACACAGGACGAGATCAAATTTGCTCAAGCAAACGTACGACCATGGGGTCAACGGCTCTAGACCTAGACTCAACTTTTTGCGTAGGTTCTTAAAATCTAATGTCCCAACCTGGCAAATGACTCCTTAACCCCTTCCCGGTGGGTCAAAGTGGATCGAAAACAACGTTTTATCAATTTTGCCTAAACGCATGTGGCACATCAAAATTTCTCTCTGTACCTCGGGATCACAAATATTGGATGCAATACGTGATTTTACCCCACCGGTATCACCCCAAGACCCCCACTAGGTGACCCCAGAAGGTCAATCGGGGTCAATCCGACTCGATCAGAACATATGGCGTGTCAAATTGACCAGTAGCGCACAGGGAATGTAAATATATTGTTTGACCCCTGATTGAACCTCTCCGTGACCCACCAGTGCCCCCGGAAGGTCACCCGGGGTCATGCCGCCCACAATTTGTCATGTGACATCAAAATTAGCGTACGGGCCTGGGGATCATGAATACAGGTGACATACAAGTTTTCCGGCCTACCGGTGACCCCAAGACCCAGGGGGGACCGAGAAGGGTCGCCCGTGGTCAATTTGAGGTAGCATCGGATTCGGATGCCCCAGGCCATGCAGGGTCATAAGCTAGGAATGAATTTTCGATTTTGACCTATGGGGGTCACATGGTGACCTCTACCACACCACGTCATGTGACATATCAAAATGCCCGGACGAGTCTGGCGATCATGAATGCAGTTGACAAACCAGTTTTCCTGCCTACCGGTGACCCCACGACCCCGGGGGGACCCGCAAGTGTCGCCCGAGGTCAATTTGAGTTTTGAGTTAGCGACAGATTCGGATACACTGAAATACACATAATCAATCTATTTCAAAGCATTTTTAAAAATCGTTAAATTGGCGGGAAATTTAAATACATTTACAATGGGGTTTATTTCACTGTTATGATTCATTTCCATGTAGTGATTCGTTTCACTGCTGTGATTCATTTCACCGTAGTGATTCGTTTCACTGTAGTGATTCGTTTCAAGGTAGTGATTCGTCATTCCGTGTGGCACGTAGGGCTACAGGCAAGAGCTCATCAGAGCACTTTTTAATAACGATTCGTTTCACTGTTATGATTCGGTTCATTATTGTAAATTCGTTTCACGGTAGTGATTCGTCATTCCGTGTGGCACGTAGGGCAAAACGCATGAGCTCATCAGAGCACTTTTCATTAATGATTCGTTTCACTTTTATGATTTAGTTAAGTTGTGATTCGTCTCACTGCTGTGATTCGTTTCACGGCACGGTAGTGATTCGTCATTCCGTGTGGCACTTAGGGCTACACGCAAGAGCTCGTAAAAGCACTTGTACTTAAACATTTTTTTTTTTAAACCATGGCATGCGGCAAATCAAAATTTTCGTACGCACCTCTGGATCACAAATACGGGATGCAAAACGTGATTTTACGCATCCATGACCCCCGCACTGACCCCAAAAGGTCTTCCGAGATCAAGCCAACTAGACCATGTCATGTGGTATATCAAATTGACCAGCATGGCATAGGGAATATGAATATATGGCTTGAACCATTATTTGAACCCTCCGTAACCTGTCGGTGACCCCGGAAGGTCACCCACGGTCAACCCGACCGCACCAAGTCATGTGAGAAAATGATCGTACGGGCCTGGGGAGCGCCAATACAGTTTACAAACGCGTTTTCAATCCTACCGGTGGGATAACCCCGGGATCTGGGATGATCTTTGCGGGTTATTCGGGGTTAGCGGACGCAAGCCATGCAGGGTCACACGCTAGGAACAATTTTTTCATATTGACCTATATCATGTGGTAACCAAAAGATGTCATGTGATATATCAAAATGATCGTACGGGCCTGGAGAGCATGAATACATGTGGCAAACCAATTTCCCGGCCTACAGCGGACCCCAGGATCCGCAAGGGTTATCCAAGGTCAACTTGAATAAGCATTCATTTCTGATGCCCTAGGGCATAAATTGTATTGTCAGGTGATATTATATTTTATATTTAAGTATCCGAAAGCTGGCCCAGTGCCCAATCCACAAGCCTTGATATCGAAGATATAAAAATAACGCAGAAGTATATCAACATAACTTACCTCTGAACCCCATCGTGATGTGAATGAATTAGAGTTTCATCCAAATCTAAAACAAGAACCTTCCTGCGCACCAATGAGAGTCTGTGTTTTGACAGTGGAGACAATGGAACCTTTTCGTATTTGACGGTTTGGTGTTGAACGATCTATCGACGCCAGCAAAAAAACGAAAATGGTTACGACATGCGAGATGACAGCTGAAGATGAAACAATTCACTACACATGCCCAATCTTTTCCCTGATCTCGTAACTTGAATTGAGAAACCGTAAATAAATACGGTAAAGTTACGTCGCTTAGCGTATGTGTTTCCCTATCCAACCTCCAAATGATTCGAGTGCTCTTTCTGACTAAACGGCTAATATACATGAAAAATTAAAGACGTACAAAAATGTATTGGTATACGTATACGCGGTCTGAATTATACAAATCAGATCAAGGTGTCGATACTTTCATTCTTAGTGCCCCAAATCTTCAAAAACCAACCAACCAACGATTTAGCCAACTTCCATTACTTAACTTTGGGCTTTCGGATATTAAAATTGTTGTAGGGCGTAAATGCCTTTCAAACAAACTTAATTTGACCTCCATAGGTCAAAAGTATGCAGCTGTAACGCTTATGCTGGGCATGTCACACAAATCTGCAACGCGCAACAACTGGAAAAGCTCAATACGAAAAATTAAACGTGACTTTTAAAAGTCCACGTCTACATCTATACAGTCCCTGTAGACTACTTGTAGACACGGACTTGTCCCGTCGGCACAGCTGTAAGCTTTACTTCAAATCGTCAAAATATAGTACCCATTAAGGAAAACTTAAATAAAGAATTATTCTTAGAGTATTCAGACCTGGCTCGGGATCAGAGCCGAGCCTAAGCGAGTCTACTGGTCTGAATACTCTAAGGAATTATTAGTTAAATCGTGAAGTAACTGGAATCTTACCTTCCTGCCATTCTTTTTGAGGAAGTAAGATACACAGTTCCAAATTTTGTTGAGAAAGAGGATTAAGTGACGCATTCCCACTTCGGCGTATTTCCACATGCCGGGGGAACTGGGCCGGAAAACAGTAATACTTGACCTGGGCCAGTAGAATATGACTCCGGACAACTAATTATGTCAGGGTCCGGGCCTTGGGTGACGGATAATGCGAGGAAATTAGCGGAGATTATAATGAGACTGATGTACAAACCGAGACGGAATCCGTCTCTGCTTGGGTCTCACTATTCCATACACCCTCGGGACTATACCAACCCATTAAATTTTATAATTACGATTACCTTAGAACTCGACACTTATTGTTAAGTTAACTATTGGTCGTGTACATGCTTAAAATTTGACCTGATTAACCATTGAATTAGTTGTGTATTGTGTGTAAAGTGTAAGTACTTTGAAAATTGAAATTGAAGGTACCCACACCTTGACGGTTGGGAGGGTGCACTTAATAGTGAGTCCGTTCTACTATTGCTCTTTTGTTTTTCCCCCGAGTCAAAAATTGATTTTTCAGAAATTCAACTCTAGCGGGTTGTTTGGTTTTAGGGCTGGGATTTGTCTATACCATTATTCGACTCCTCAACATTTAGTTCTGGGAAAAGGTGGGAGTTTCTGAAACAAAACGAAAATACGTTTTTCCTGTTGTGTTATGTCTTTTGACTCTCCAGGTCAGGGTCAAAGCCAAACTTTACTTTTAGTATCAATGCCAAGGTGAACGTCAAGGGTCAAGGCTTCGTTGTTACAGTTAAAAACAAGACCCGATCCCGATATCTAGAACCTGGAAGTCGACTATAAGTGTGTATTTAAGGTTCGGATTCCGAACTTTCGGAATTTGCTGAGGTCGAACTGTTCCGTTTCATATGTTTTCGTCGTCATCCTTGCACTTTGACCGGACGGAAACTTTTACTCTAGTTAAAGTAAAACATATTTGTCGTATAATTAAGGGGGAATAACGGTCCGGTCCGGGACAGGATGTTGTAGTAGTGGAAGCGATATGTTAAACCAGTTAAACCTACAATAATCATTCTTATTCTCGGACATCAGTTGTTATCACAAGCAACGTTTTCCTGATTTCCTGGACGTTTTGCTCGTCAGGAATCAGGATATTGTAATTTGTAATGGGGGGCTCCACCCGTATACATGAATAAACAAGACGAAAAACGAAAAACACGTATTACGAATGTTCCTGAGTTAAAGCCCACTTTTAGGAATCATAAAAGTCTGTTTGGTAGCTAAGCCTTGAATTCTGCAGCAGGAGTGCTGAAGTGCTCAATCCGTAAATGACGGAATAAGAATCTTCAATCGGTAAATTAGAAATTAACATTGCTCTTAAAATCAATGTGCTCTTGAATCACACCAAAATCTCCGAGTCTAAACATCTCTACACCCACTTCTTCTCACTTTCAGTCAGAACATCATAATTCTGTCAACCTGTGACCTGAGTCTCTCATAATGGAACTTAATAAGGCTCCTTATGCAGACCCCATTACTTAATTTAATGTCTATTGCCAATGTCCACTTTTAAGAGCAGTTTAAATGACAGAATGCTCTTGAAGATGAAAACGCCTGTTCGCACGCTCCATATTCGTAGCGTATATCTTATATAATAATTTCGGTGGGGTCACCCCTTTGGTCAACTACTCCTCCCAAACCACGGGAAGTCGTATAGTAATTTTTACATGAAAATTATCCTCATACGATTTTCTCGGATTTAGGCCGGTTTATAATTTGATAGCAGCTATCCTTTTTTGAGAAAAAATCGAAATCCAGACTTTAGGAGGCATATGAGATTTACAGTGTAATTGAGAAAATCTGTCACTCATACTGAATATGTATAGATAGGTTCACCTGAAACAACTTTCTCAATCTCAATTCCATCTCCCATACCAACTCCTAATCCCAATCATAAGCTGTAAATTATTAACATTCAACAAAACCCAGTACCTTAAGGTAACATGGACATGGGTTGTCACGTTACTTTAGGACATTTTGGCAATAGTCATGTATAAAAAAGGATCCTTATAAACTTGCATTCGAGCCTTAACCGGGTCGCTTATATAGAAACCACCAACACCTCGGATAAGCAATTCGTCGTAGACGTGTATTAAATTGTTTTCATTTAAGTTGCGTTAAGTTAAAAAAAAATTGCCTTACGGAACTAAAACACGTAAAATATAACCGATCTTAGTTAAGATTGCGAAGCAAACCTAACAACTAAAAACAACTTATATTGTTCGAAGCCAATACTGTACTGTCCAACTCGTACCCACAACATATGCATCTTTACTCATTATTCTATACGTAAAATTAATTGTCACATATATAATTCCAGTATCCAGCTAATAGTTAATATCCATTTACCAATATAACGAACTCAGTAGTATTTAAGTAACTACTTTACAAAAAATGCGATCCCCTGTCAATTAACAACCTTATAATCAGAATTCTAAATTCATCGACGGTAAGCTTAAGTTAAGCTTCCTATGTTCCTAATCCTTGATGGCACTGAATTGCATAAACAAACTGCTCTAGCCCTATATAATATTTGCATGTGTGGTTTTTATGTATATTACTGATAATCTCTAATTTAATTAACGTAGCCCACTGCGGAGAGCGTCTTTTCTGTATATAAATATTATATCAGTAATGGAAGCTTGAAGTCACAAATGGATGTTTAACTTTAAGGTGCCTTCCTTTACCATTTTAGGTAGGTACAGGTGCGTAGTATAATGGACTGGCGTTGACAAAATAGTGCTGTATTTCGGCATAGAATATGTTAAGCGATGTGGTAGGAACTTTTTACATTTAAAAGGGGAAGTAAAAAATGTTCGTGGCCAAAAGTTAGCAATTCCAGCTTTCAACGAAAATAGTACGTAGGTATATCATTTTTAGGGGGATGCGTTAATAATATTTCCCCTGAAAAAATTTAAATGATTTGGAAGTCGAGTGGTCGATTCCCGTTCTTAGGACGGGTTAGTTGTTAGTGTAAGAAATCATTAGAATCCATGCTACATGATAAAATAATTGTCAGGATCGTATGGAAAGGAGCACAGACATGGGAAGGAAGTTTTGGAACGGTTTTTGGCTCAAAAACTCTGGCGCATTCTCCGTATGAACTAAAAAGGAAGGGCGGCGTGGAACGAGCGTGCTCAGGCTCAGCTTAGGCTTCATCCATGGCATGGGCCGACGACGACTCCACACTTCTTTCCATTCCCAAAGCCAGTAGCACGAGGAGGACTTCATCCGCTCAATAATAATTATCATCCTCGTCCTCAGGAATTATTTTTCTGAAAAAGAGTTAATTTCGCTCTAGTAATCGTCATCATGGTTGTGGAGAAGAGGAAGGTAAGATCACTGTAGCTGTTGTTACTTATTAGTGCTTATTTCATATTTAAAATTTAACAGTCAGATCGGAAGTGTATTCAACATTTAGTAGTTAAAGGATTTTGAGATTAAAAATTGCAATTTTCGAGCATTACTGGCTTGATTGGATGTGGGATGTAGGACGTAGTTCCTTGACCATGACAGAAGATTCTTACGAGTACACGATAAGATAGGACGTAGAGATCAGGGCTTGGGACGTGGTCTACTCGCTCCCTTTTGTTGGTGGCCCCTCCAGGCTAGCCTCTGGCTCTGGCCTCGTCTGCAACAACCGGATCCCCGGACGGCCTAGCGCGGTGCGTAATTCAAGTTTTACATGCGAAACTATTCAAAGCCACAGACTCCGGCTTCACCTCCACTAAGCAGGCGGAATTTTAATGCGATATCTTTTCCCCTGCAGGATACAATTACAATTAGATACAAGATATATTGTATATTAACCAGGAGAGAAGGCGCACCCATCATAATAGGGATGGGGACCATTGACATTATGTCTTGTCCTACTCTGTTCTGACACAAGTCACGCTGTTAAGGGGCGTTCTTAAGAAAAAAACTTCAAGGCTAGCTACATTATAAATGTTCAAGGATTTAGTTACACGTTACACTTTAAACTTCAAAAAATTGTACCCATTTAAGCATTATACTATGTCATGTTGGCAACCTTTAAATGTGCAAAGGCAGTTGAGCAATTAATAAATTAATTGTTCCCACAACCCCAAACCAAGGATAGAGCCAGGGCTAATAATCGTAATTCTCATCCGAATAATACATATTGAAGAAGGTAATTTTAATTCGTATTCGAGTTGCTTTATGCTAATACAACTCGAATTCGAATTAATTTGAAATTAATTCGAACTATTTGAAAATCCTTTGCTCCAACCCATTTTTGTAATTGGGCTCGCTGTTGTGATTCGCTATTCCGTGTTGCACTAGGAGGACATGGCACGGACAAACCTTTTAGTTCTAACTCTTTTTACTCATTGCCAACAGTCCTTTGGAAATGCTGGAGGTCCATCAAAAATGGCCAAAAAGAATCAGCAAAAGTCGCCTGGTGGTGGTGGTGGCGGATCTGCTTTTGGGAAGTCCCCCGGTGGTGGCGGTTCTCCCTTTGGAAAGTCACCTCAACAGAAGGGTAAAGGTAGGTAATAGTTGAGGGTTGATAGATTACAGATTATTCACTACTATTTTACAGGATTGAATCTGGATCCACGAGTGCTAAGTTGCAGTTTTAGAATATTGTGTTGTGTAATTGTTTTTACTTATGTTTCTATGATCAGGCTCTCCTCAGAAGTCCCCCTTCCCAAAGCAACTACAACAACAAAAGCAACAAACACCAAAGCAGGAGCAGCAGTCACCTGAGAAGAAGAAGGTCCCTCCACCACCTCCAGCTGGAGCGAAAAAGATGAACATCGTGAAATCAGAGACACCTCAAGGAAAAAAGAATAAACAAAACAAGAACAAAGGTGGGAAAGGGAAGGACCCGACTAATGGGGCTCTCAACAAAGTTGCAGAGCAAAGTAAAACAATTAACCGTGGTCGACAAGCCAAGAAGAACCGATACCAGCGTTTGTATGGTGTAAGCAGTTTTCCGTTGTTTAGTAAATACGCATAGCATGCAGATGCAGATGATAGCGATAAAGCTTTATATGCGTCTGACTTCTTCGATTTCTGTACTTTCAGAAATTGGACGCCAAGGTTCGTCCTGTCGGCTCCTCTGAACGAGCTCTAAAGGCAGAGCAGGAACTCGGACACAGTGGCCGAGTGTTCACCGTCAAAATTGCAGACCCACCAATCACACATGATGTCGTTAAAGCTTGGTCAACTGGGATTGAGTCCGCTGTCTTTGCTCGTCCCGTTGAGCCTCGTCAGTTCTTTGTTGTCTTCAAGCCGTCTGCTAATGTAAAGAAAGAGGTTGAGGCCTTGAAGAAGGTGTCCTATGCTGGTGGCAAACTTCAGGTTAGTTATTATTTATGTAGTATACAGTAGGGATTCAATTTCCAGAAACAACAAAAGTAAAATTGACCCATATTTTGATTTTTTTTTACCTAAACTAACCTATGTAATATTCCCTCAGGTTGAAGAGAAAATTGAAGGGGAGTCGCATATGCTAAGTCATCCTGAACAGATTGACCCCTTCAGTCTCTACATCACGAACTTGCACGAAGGTGTGAATAAGGAGAGCTTGGAGAAACTCTTCAGCAAGGCATCCGTTATTACTCCACCAAGGAAACACAATCCTAAGATTGGGTAATATTAAGTTAAACCTATAAAAACTGAAGTTTATTTGTGTCAGTTTTTAAAGAAATACTTACAAACTGACTTTGTTTGAGTAGCTCTTCAACCAAGTTTTCCTTCATCTCATACGACTCTGCAGATGATGCACTGAGCGCATTCAAACAAAACTACAACGCTGTATTGTCAGGAAATTCAATCGTAATGAGGTTCCGCAGAAGTACTGTGAAGGAGATGAAAGCCGAACAGAAAGCGGCTGTTGCCCCTGTTGCCAAACCCGCCCCTGCTGCTGTGGAGCCGAAGAAGAAGCCGGAACCTAAGGGCCAGAAAGCACCAGTTAAAGAAGAGCCTGACAGTGATGATGATGAGGAGGAGGAGGATGATGATGAGGAAGAGGTGAGTTATTGCAAAGGGTATTAATGAAAATACTTAATAACACTTAGGCAATAACTAATCTTTAATTCTTTCAGGCTGACGCAGAAGGGGTCGAAGCCGAGGAAGACGACGACGATGATGATGATGATGACGACGACGACGACGATGACGATGACGAGGAAGAGGGTGATGATGATGACGACGATGATGATGACGATGATGAGTAGGGGAATTGTCAGTTTACATTTTATGTTACTATTTTATTATAAACAATTTTTCCACCAGCGCGTCTTTGTGGTTGAAAGTGAAACATTATCATATATTATGGAATTTATTATCTTATAACAGCTATGGTCTACGACTTTCGTAATAAAATATATTGACTGTAAGCCGCGAAGGTTAAGTAAGAATATGTGTGACTAGCACGTTTCCCGATCTTACGATCCGGGGGGAATGGGAATGTGCGGAAACCCGAGAAACCGAATTATGGGTACCTCTTTGGGTAAGGTTGTGCCGATTATAACCCGATCCGACCGATGTTATCTCAAGGAGAAATCGAATTCAGGCCGCCGGCACCACTGGCCGTCCAAACCCGATCCGATCATTATTGTCACAAAGAAGTCGTATACGGGGCCGCCGGCACCACTGGGCCCGTCCAAGCCGATGCGATCACTATTGTCTCAAAGAAGTCGAATTCAGGCCAGTCAGTCGGTACTACCGGGACCGTCCAAACCAGATCCGATAATTATTGTCTCAAACCACTCAAACAAATCTCGTACGGGGCCGCCGGCACCATTATTGGGCCCGTCCGTCTAAGCCCGATCAGATCACTACTGTCTCAAGGAAATCTGATTCGGGTCCGCCGGCACCACTGAACTTGTCCAAACCCTATCATGACCTAACTGAACTTAAAATTAATGTTTCCGGAAAGTCTGAACCTAACCTTGAAAATCAATGTTTCCGGCAAGTTTCCTAACCTAACATAACTTAAAATCAATGTTTCCGAAAAGTTTCAAAAAGTTTCCGAGCCCAACTAAATTTAAAATCAATCTTTCCGGAAAGAGTCCGAACCTGACCTAACTAAAAATCAATATTTCTGGAAAGTTTCCGAACGTTACCTAACTTAAAATCAATGTTTCCGAAAAGTACTGTAAGTCGTGAAGGTTAAGTAAGAATATGTGTGATATTTCATTGTTAGCTTGAGGAGTATATTATCGGCTGTTGATCACGAGAGTTATAAATACGCTTTCAAATGCCGCATGGAACAGTTTATGAAAGCGAGTGTGTATGAATTATGGACAAACTTAAGCGTTCGATATTTCGATTACTAAATAGGTGCTACTAGGTACGGTTATTAATTTATTGTAGAAAATCCTTCTTGATGCAGTTTGGTTGGGTTATTCCTAGTACTGGTACAATGTTATTTTTTACCAGGTGAGATGGAACATGGAACAGATAGATGTGGAGGTCCTTTCAAATCTTAGCCGTGTCGACATATCTCGCTCTAACGGCATGACTAAAATTAACCAACTTCCACATGAATCGAATTTTTAAGTTATAAATTTAGTAACGAGGTTAGGTTTTGGAATTTGGATAACAAAATGGGTTGCCTGGGGTAGGGGTAACCTGTTAGCCGTGCTGGCAGGCAGGCTTCGTCACTACTATACAGAATCATGTTTTATTAGGTGTATTGGTTGGTTGAAGTGATAGCGTTTAGTTGGACCATTATTGTCGTGCCGTATAGTTTGAATTTGTCTTGGAATTTTAGGCCTGCCTCCTAGCCTCAGCCTCCTGCTCCTGTTCTAGAACAAAAATCATAACTGACAACAACTGACCGCTGACATAACAGTTTGACACTTTGACAGGTGAGGTTTGCAGTGTTAATCTTATCATCATCATTCTTCATCCTGATCCTTGAGTAAAGGCAATAACTCTGTCCTGATATTCTTACCGTACATCTGTACCTAGTACTTAATGTTGCATTCCTGATTGAAATTCACCATCAGATTATCGGATACGGAAATACGAATGCAAACTTTAAAAATTGTAATTTAAAAGACACACATACCAGTAGTAGATAAGTTCCAGAATCCCTCAGTTTTAGACCAACCAAAAGGTCTTAGGGATGGTCTTTTGTCTGTTTGCATGATGACTGCTTACTTACTTCTTGCTGTTTATGTGCTCTATTAGACCCAAATAATTATATAACGAATGTCATACCATGATTCACAAAATAAAAATTATAACGCCTTGTACACCATATTTCTAGTCATATCCTAAAAGCAAAATTACATGCAGTTGACTAAGCACTTTTAATACTTTAAAAAAAACTCAGTAAGAAGTTAACCGATTCACGAATAACCGTAGAACATATATGCAAACTCAAATTACACAACACAGAATAGACCAACCACCTTCCTCTAGCTTTTGGAATAACCAGAACAACAATCGTGATGAAAGAACACTAGTAGTTTTGCTGAGAGTAAAGTGTACGTTAATGCTGCCCTTCATTTTTAGTTTCCCTGAGAATGCGCCGCGCGCCAGGTTCAAGACTCATTTCTGTTTCCGTCAATGCGCAGCAAGCTGCAGCAGCGCCAATTTTAGGTTTTCCTTCAATATGCATCAAGCATCAAGCCGTAACAGAGCCTCACTTCGTGCGTCTTCGTCAGTACGCAGCACTCTACTCAATTCGTGTTTTCGTTTAGGTAGGAACCCGGCTCTAGACGCCTCAATTCGTGTTTTCGTTTAGGTAGGAACCCGGCTCTAGGTGCCTCAATTCGTGTTTTGGTAGTTTAGGTAGGAACCCGGCTCTAGGCGCCTCAATTCGTGTTTTCGTTTAGGTAGGAACCCGGCTCTAGGCACCTCAATTTGTGTTTTCGTTTAGGTAGGAACCCGGCTTTAGGCGCCTCCATCCTGAACCAGGTCTGAATAGTCTAAGCTTGAGTATCTTTTTTTTTATATATGCCTTGAATTACGGGAAGGTTTGGCTACAACAGACAAGACACGGATATCTGGCAACACGTGAAAATGTGTTGCCATAAATTCTTATACAAACTTTGTACTCTGGGGAATATCTGGCAACAAAGTAGAAATTATTAGTTATTTAAAAACAGAGCAAGAATTAATGCACACGGATACAATAGTTAATTTTGCTGATCTAGTTTTTGTAATTGTGTTTTCCGTCTTTTGTTGTAAATGGCCTGTTATTCCTCGATTCCCATGAGTTAAAATTTTGTATAAAAGTCTTTACATACAAGCAATACATTCTTCCGTGTTGCCAGATATTATTGTTGCCAAAATTACTCTTTCCCATGCTATTATATGTTAAATATTTTCAGTGTAGGTCGTTATTCTCAATTCTCACCCCTCCCCTAACCTTCCCTATTGTTATTCGTTATTCAGCTAGCCTATTTAACTATGTATGTATATTGGCCTATACGTCCCATAGGTACGTTACGTTTGATTCTGGTTTAATTTAATGTCAAACTTACATGTCACTCTGTATATGTAGGCAACAGACAACATTATGCCTATTGATTTCCTTTCCTTCGGATATGCGGCTCTAGTTGCTGCCGGTGGTGTGTTTGGTTACGTCAAAGCGGGTGAGTTTGTCGTAATATTTTTATATTTTTAAACAAGCTTTTACATCGGTTTTATATAATAGACACAAATGATAAACAGTAACATACCTCCTACCTTTCCCATTAATACTACTGTAGAGGCTGAAACTGAAATTATAAAATATTCGCAGCATTTAGCGTAAAAGAATGGTGAAGATGAGCGATGCGGATAGAAAATGTTTCATAAAATCAGAAATCTCCTGAACCTGGATAACCAAATCTCCCTTCTCCGCCGTCTTTCTATTATTGTTGATCGAAAATTTCCTGCGAACCTGGTTATGGTATGAAAGATTTTTACCCATGGTCTGACCCTTCTGGTACCCTTCACAGGCTCCTTAGCTGTAGAGCATAGTGGGCCAGAAGGACCCGGAACTAAACTAAACCAGATGAGGCATTCTGACTCCTGACAGAAATAACTTCCTATTTAATCTACATCTATGACGCCCCATGACAATACAAACAACAATGCTTGCCTCTGGTTTGGGATATTGGTACAATTAAGCCCATAGCCCATCCGTCATATAGACCAACCCCCCCCCCCCCCTTCTCCTCTGTGGCCCATCCGGAAGTCCATTAATTTTATTTCGTCTTACTTTGTATACCGTTATTAGGTCCTCTGGGCGCATATAGCTGTATCATTGTTGTAAATTTTGTCTTCATGTTTTAGAAAGTGAAACTAGTTTTACATTAGGTACTTACTGGTTTAGTTACAGGAGTTACAAATTGCTACAAGGAAGAGCTGTTGCAAGTATTCTGTTTTAGGTTTAGTCTGTAGTCTTTTATGGATCTCTTACTGTCAACGTCAACTGTCATATGTCATATTCATATAGTTTGTAGTTAGTACAGTTGATTTGAATTTAGGAAAATTGTATCACTTTTGTTTTAGGTGAAACGGGAATGCTGTTACAAAAGAAAAGATATTCAAATGTGAACAGTTTAACTTTTATACGTAATATAGGAAGCACAGCATCTTTGGGAATGGGACTATTGTTCGGAAGCGTGCTTGCGTACGGGGCGTACCAAACGACTCAAAATCCAAATAATTACATGGTTGGCTTTTGCACGAGCGCAGTTTTGGGAGGCGTCATGGGGAACCGTTTCTACAACTCTGGGAAGTTTATGCCAGCTGGCATGGTCGCAGCCATTAGTCTTGTAATGGTACTCAGGTACGTCAATCGATACTTTACTGCTGTGAAACAATCGTAAACGAGGTTCAAAAACAGTGGACAGAGCAGTTGGTTAACCGACGGGATACGAGCAATGAATATTCTAAATTTTTTAAATCCAAACGTAGGTACTACATACATTCGTATAATTATTGAAATTACCTTAGTAAATACATTTGTTCTGTTCTAACAATAATTCAAACTATTCACATGCAACATGCAATATCTGAATATCTGCGGGTTTAAATTCCGCGTAGGACTATTATTTGTTTGATGTAGTAATTAATTAATATATTAAAGTAGGTATCTAAGGTATGGAAGTCCCAATTTTTATATTTCATAATTAAATCTCAACTAAAACTGTTATTTTACATTTACACGTGCACCTTATACCTTATCCAGAATTAAATGTTTGTCTGTACACGAGTAGTTGACCTGTTGTACCAACTGACAATCCAACTATACGCGTATACCTAATAAAAGAAAAAACTAAATGGATGACACTGTCTTTATACCCCTTTATTGGAGCTTCAGTGATAATATACTTTTTGCTGGAAATAAATGTAAAAACTGGAAACCCTATTTCGAGAACCGAGGCAGGCGCCTTAACGATAAGGACAAATCCGATAAGACAGGAGGCCTCGAATTTGAAAATCTTTTTGAGTTTTTACAGTTATTTCCACCAACAGTAGATTATATTTTTCAATCACTTTTTTGTTATTTGATTGTTATTCTATCCATTGGAAATTGGACATTGGAAAGTCTGGCCCCTACTTGATTTTAAACCGTTCATGTTCTTCGGCTGTTCGTCCGAATTCAATTACTCAAACGTATTTAGTTCAAAGAATGCGTGGAAAATCTTCCACGAAATCACTAACCTTTCGCGGCAAAATGTTTTTCTTTCTATAAGAACTGACAAAAATGCACTAGTTTGTGTTCATATTAAACTGGTCAAATTTAAAGCAAAATAGGAAATATTTCGTCGACTTTTTTCCTTCTTTGGCCTTAAAGTTTCCTCTTGCGCTGCACAAGTACGCCTGGAAGATTTTCCACTCATGAATCAAAGTTGCGGTTACTTGGCACAACCAGGAACCGAGTGAACCCCATGACATACCAGTAAATATTCAGGTCTGTCCAACGTTAGAATTAGACGAGTGTCTTTGTCTTTTCGTTATGCTTGACGCTGGCATTGGACACTCATCGGAATAGGACTCGGGTTGATGACTTTTCACAGAGTGTATTCAATAGTTATTGGTTGTTGGTTGATAGTTGATACTGACTCATATATCAAATAATTCAAGATAAGATAACATTACTCCATTCCAGCTCCCCCGTCTCTAGGAGCAGACTGGATAACGGTTGTACGTTGTACAATTCCCTATAAGTACACAATTTAGTCAAGTTTCCTGATACTTGCGATTTGTGTCTTGTGGGACTCTTTCCCACCGTGTCCGTTTTATTAAGAGAAATTACTTTTTTTTTTAATTGCTTTAGAGTTCGTCGTATTTCTTAGTTGTAGCTGTGAACAATTCAGGTTAGGTGTTCCTTATTGTTAATTATCTACCGTTTCCGATTTAGCGATAGGACTCGACATTCGTTTCCTGCGTTCAAAATGTCAACTTTGACCCTCAAACTGCTTTTCTTACTTGGGTCCATTGTGTTGACAAATGCAAAGGAGAGTAAGTTCACCTTCCTTCAGTTTAGCGATGTGAATGCACAGTTGGAACCCTTCGAGGTATGTCCAATCTCCTGAATCATACTATACATAGTGAACCTCATTGCTTATGTTGTAATAATTAACAGTGCTTAGTAGGTAATATGTAATTGATTATTTTGATTTTGGAACTAGTTAACCTGTAATACCGTGGACTACAAAATGCTTTTTCTTAAGTTTTTAATCAAATACTTTTACAGAAAGGGACTGACCCGCCGAAGCCACTAACTGGTGGAGTGTCGTCCGGTGGGCTTGGACCCATGGTTGGAGAGATGAGGAAAGCGATGGATGATTTGAAAGGGGAAAATGTGTATATTGTTTCCACTGGAAATCTTCTCGGCGGAGCCAATGGTTGGCTTAGTATATTGGGTTGGAAGAAATATGCTGAGGCAGTGACTGAGCATTATAAGTCTGACTTCATGGTAAATAATAATTTGGACTAACTCCAAACGAGTACGGAACTTGTTCATAATCGTGTACAAATATTACATAGTACCATAATACTCCTAATCCAAATTAATTCTAAGACCTTCCGTACAGGCTGTCGGTCTCCAAGAATTTGAGGTTGGGCTTAATCAAACCAATACCTATTTGGGCCAAATAGTTGAGTCAGATACTAAAAATACCACAGTACTTGTAAGTAACGTCCGAAAACAGCAGGCAGGGTGGGGAAATGACGAAGAGCAGTTTTACAAAAAGATCAAGACGTTTAGTATTCTAGATGTTGACGGGCAAAAGATTGGACTTGTTGGATTTGTTAACCCATTGGTTATGGTAAGCCGTTCAATTGCCTTCGTGTTTCATGGATAGTATCGCATTATTAATTACGCAGGTCAGAAACATTTTAAAGCCCGGATTTGAAATTATAAGCAAAACACGGTATTATTATTATTATCACAGAACCTTTCAGATCCTGGAGGCCTTGTTTTCGATAACATTGTCACATCATTGAAGACTGTTATTGAAAGTGCAGAATTAGCTGATGTGAAGTCATTTGTTGCAATTGGGAGTGGAACTTCTACCATAGCGAAGCAAATCTTGGACGGTGTAGATAAAGTAAAGCTTGTAATGTATTCCGGTGGGTCAAGGAAGGATCCTGACACCAGGATGTATCCGGAGAAATATGGAGAGAAATATATTGCCTACTCTCCATCATTCAAGTATGGAGCGAGCTTTGGAAGCCTGAATTTTACCATTAAGGATGGAGACCTGACGCTTGTTGAGTCGGAAAGTGGTCCAAAAGTTATTGGGCCAAGTAGCCAAATAGACAAAGACGCGGTAGCTTTTGTCAAAAATCTTACAGACTCAAACGAATTTAAAACTGCTCAAGGAAAGGTAAATCAATGCACGTATAATGCCGTAATCTATTCAAAAAAATCTTAAGATGTATACTGTATACTAACTCGTGAGTTTGACTAAATGTGTAGGTCGGGAACACATTGGTTAAGTTAGAGGGTTCTAGGGAAGTCTGCTGGCGTTCTGAGTGCAACTTAGGTAATCTGGTCGCCGACGCCATGGTTCATTGTGCAGTCAATAAATTGGCGGGCACAGACATTAAATTGGATGACCTAATTGGGGTAGTTGCTGTTTGGCACAGCGGAGCCCTTTTCAATGACGTAGTTGAGCCTATTGGCGACAAATTAGGGCGTGAGTAATTTTGCTTTACTGACATGTATTGTTTGTACTGTAAAAGTAGGCAGACTCAAAGCATATGCATTTAATTTGTCGTTTCTTTGTCGGACATAAGGCGAAATCAGGGGAATTGATATTCATACGTGGCTCCCATATCATAACATGGCTACACTCGTCGCCATGCGTGGATCCGTTCTTAAGCAAATGTTTCAAACATCAGGGCAAGGGATTACAGCCGATAAGGATGCAAATGTGAAAGATTGGGGACAATTTCTACAAGTTTCCAGTAAGCTACACAGCAAAACCGTCAGGTCTTAGACTCTTCTTCAAATTAATCTCTTCCTTGATTTATCTTACTTGTCTAGACGGACTTGACGTACATTATAGCACGGAAGGAGTGTTGGAATCCGTGAGAACTTTGCATGTTAATGACAGCAAGCCGGTTCTGCAAGATGTTGACGATAGCTCGATGTATCATGTGGTCATACCATCCTTTCTAGCAATGGGAAGAAGCGTCTACGGCTTTTTAAAAGATGCCTTGGAGTCGGAGAAGAAAGTTATTGGTAAGTTCAATCAACTTCGCAAGAGTGTCAACGAAAGGATAAGATGACCCGGTGGCCGAAGAACGCTTGTACATTCTTACATTCCCACACAGACTTTGATGACTTATGCTTAACAAACTATATCACTGCCGCAAGCGTTCTCAAAATTGGATTTGAAGAAAGAATTTTTATTGGGGAGCCTAGTAGGGAACCCTGCACCAAATGCAACAACAATACTGCAACAACTGTTGTCTGTAAGGCAGCCGCTTTATATGAAAGGATGTTAACAATCATTTGTTATTACTAATCTAGCAAATACTTGTGATTCTTACAGTGACTCTTATAATCTTCCTGTTGATTGTCGGGACCATATTTGTTGCCTGGAAGTTTGCATGGCCATATTATCTTCAAAGAAGGCGGACGTCTTCCTTTCCTTAGAATACCGGCTCTGCTATGCATTTACATGAGAATTTGATTTGATGTCAAATATATAGCAGCGCTAGACTTGTATATAATTGGAAAATCTTTAATTCTCTTTGTTACCTTTATTTATCCAGCTTTAATCATAGTAGTTGAAATAAAAACCTAGCTACCTTACCTAGCACGTAGTTTTATGAGGTTGGGTTAGGTCTGGACTGCAGAAACTACTTTGTTCCTCTTAATGTTTTTTTTTCGTCAGTTTTAGTTTTTATAGATCTAATATTTTATGCAGTAAATATGATTGGGAAGCGTTTGTCTAAGCTGAGTTCGTCTGGAAAGCAAAATCCTAAATTTATATGTCGTAGGGCCAATATGATTTGGTTGGATTAAATTAGGTTAGGTTTGGTTACAATAGTTCGGCTGACCTAACTGAAAAACTTTAAAGGAATTGCTTCGCAATTTTAGCTAACAATGGTTGGGTTTCAAGCTTTTTAGTTGGGTCGGCAACTCCCATGTAGTTTGTCCTACGACATGAATTTCGGATTTTCCCTTCCAGCCGAACTCAAGTCAATTTAGTCAGACGCGATTGGGAACGATGAGAATACGAACCGAAGCCGGTAACTTTCTGAATTTCAAAGTTCCACCACACTTGAGTCCCGTGACTCCTACTGCTCCTACTGTAGTGGGGAAAGTAACCAGGAGTGAGTGCGAGTGGGAGCTCTTTCTCCTAAATAAATCGAACTTCTTTCTGCCTAGGTATATCTAGTAATTAGTTGAGATTTGTTGGGTGAGTTTGCTTTACCCCACTGGCCGTATTAGAACAACAGGGTCCCAAGGTCGGCTTTAAACATTTTGACTTTCGAGTAACTACCTGGCACCCGGTTATTAAGTTGTACAGTCTACGTACATAGGCATAAATAGTCGTCACGAGCTGTGTGGTTATTCGTCATTGTTTCCATTGCATCATAATAGGAATAGGAGTAACCTTGTCATCTTGTAGCACATGTCACACCTCTAACAATCTCTCAGACCTCCGACGAAGGCTCCTGCTATTTTGGACGTGGAGGTACAACTCGTGAACACAAAGGTCAAGGTCAAAAAGCAGAGGTAAGGAATGGAAAAGGGAAATCTATAACCTAACTTTAATTCAGGCTAAGTTCTTGTTCTTAGTTGTACTTACTTACCTAGTCTCAGTCTCAGTTTCTATTCACTATTAGACATTAGGTACGGGGTCAATTCAAAGTTCAAAATAAAAATATAATGTGGGTATACAACTTGAACTTAAGAACAAAGGTTCTCGGGCGAATTGTTGCGAACAGATTTTGACTTTAGTAAGTATATCTTCATAGTACATAGATCTATGTATCTATGGCCATTGACCAAAGCTCTAAAATCAAAATCCTAAACAAGTGTGTTAGGAGTTCGAGTTTGGATTCTGGTGTTTGGGCTAGAACCTTTACTCGTATGGATATGGATGTACTATTGTTTAAGCAGTATGTGTGTGTGTACGTGGTCGGTGACCTTTGACAACCACACCCTCAAATCGCAAAACTAAGCGGCCTTGTCACTTATGCTTGTGCAAAGCATAATAAAAAATAGTATGTACCTACCTAATGAGTTCAGAGGAAGTAGTGGGAGGGTACACGGTACACTGCTGTACGGTACAAGGAAGGTAGAAAATAAAAGTTGGGGAAAGGAAAGATACCACACACGAGCTAAAATTAGTGATTTGTTTTTATACCTAATTCCTAGTGCTATTATATTTTATCTTTTTTATTCAAAATATCTTACTTGCATTATTCTTGATCCTTGACATAATGTTTTAAATTGCTGTATGCTTAATAGTTAATATACATAGCTACTGGTTGAAAGTGAAAGCAGGTGGCATTTTATGGCTTACTACTTTCTAGTAGTTTTTACTATGATGTACCGAGTAAATTTATACACCACATGCAACATGCTACATGCTACCAAGAAATGTGACACACGTACTGCTGATCTACAACTGCTCTTTGCTCTTCGTTGTCCTACTTCTCCGATGAGATTTCTTTAGGGTCGGATTCGAAGTTTATAGTGTGTAAAATACCAAAGTTTTTGTTCTTGGGACTCACTCAAACTCATACTCATACTATTTTTAGATTATAGGACTGGCACTTGCACACAGTACTACATGTGTATTTGTAGGTGCCTACTAGTGCCCCCATTCTTAATTAAAACCGTCCTATTCCCAGTCAAATACAGGTGGGAATCTGTCACTGGGAACTAGGATTCGAATTCAGTCCTTGCCTTGCTACTCCCTATTGAGTTACCTATCCGTGTTCAAGAGATTGGATAAATCGTAATTACTCACAAAACCACCAACCGATTCCGAAAGTGTTTCAACGAGTCGATTTCGAATTTTACTGTGAATTACTTACTTGCGTATAGAGTTTGACCAGAACACCAGAATAAGACCTCCTGCTGGGTCAACCTCAAGGTCAACTCGTGTTTCAAGCTCAATTTTTCAAGTGAGGGGTCCTTCGAACCGCATCACCTATTTCTTTCGAAAGCACTACCCGAGTTGACCTACGACATTCCGTTGACCTTTGAGAGGTCAAGGAATGTCGGTTGCGTAATTACTTAAAAAACCGCTAAACTGATTCCCTATCCGTTTTAGTATTCCCGAATCGATATCTAATTTTACCGCAATGTCAAGTCCATACATATTGACCAGAAGTGACCTCCACCCTGGTCAGGGTCAAGGTCAACTCCTCGTTTGATTTGAATGTGACTATTTTCCAAGTGAGGTGTCCTTCAAACCGTATTGTCAACTTCTTTCCAACTGCAATTCCTGGATTGACCTACGGCATTCCGTTGACCTTGAAGAAGAAAAATATTTTGATTGCAGCAGTTTTTTTTTTATAACTTAAGAACTACTAAACTGATTTAGAATTCTTTTCAACATTTTATTAATCTATTTTTCCTTTAGTGTTATGAATGAGATTAATTTTCCCTATCCGCTACTTGGTTATGCTATTAAATGGTTTATTATGAACAACTTTGTCCTTTGCCTAATGTTAGATTGCGAAACCTTTTAGGAACTACATTATCCGTTTGTGTTCTGGATCATTGAGAATGCTTACAGTTACAAATTGAAATATCGTACGTTGTTAGTCGTTTTTAGAACTAATACTAATCACACACAGGGTTGGAACCACTTCAGAGATAAGGATAAAACTAGTGACTAATGATGAGGGAAAGGTGGGTTCAAGCTTCAAGCTTCACAGTACCCTGTCACTCGGATATTATAGCTTATTAATAATAATGCGTTCGCTGGACTGTGCACAGTATGCATTTACGTTGCATACATAGTGTTGAAATGAGAATCTAATGTCAGTTATTTTTACCTCGAGGCACTCAAACCACGTCAAGAGTTTCTCATGTTCGTAAACCGAATTTCATCGTACGTGTTCGCTATTTCGTAGCATTTTGTAAAATTGGTATTATTCTCGTTTTCAGGTGAAAACGATTACTTAGCAGTTTTCTCGTCCCCGACGTTATAACATTCAACTCAAATCACAACATTATAAGATGTACACACGCGTCAATTTACTCCGGCGATCGCTCATTCCTCCAGCTACGCTCATTCGTAATGGAGTTTCCGCGGTTCGACAAAGTAGTAGCAATAGTTCAAACGCCGGTAATACTTCCAAGCCGAGGAATCTGTCAACAGCAGTTGCAGCGGAGCCATTTTTGAATGGATCTTCGACCAATTATGTGGAGAGCATGTACAATTCGTGGCTCCACGACCCGAAATCGGTTCATGCAGTAAGTTTTCTTGACGTTATTATTTAATCATGAGAAGTGAGAAGAAGAAATAAAGAATGTGGAATGCATAACAATAGCGGTAAGACGCAAGAATATGTAATCGGCTCATGACGTCGGTCGGCATGTTTAGTAAACGATTACAGAAATATGAATTATTCATAATGAGTTACGTAAGTATCGTTCCAGTTCAAACTCAATGTCAATTGTTAATCCTTTATTATTAAAATGTTTGTACTCATTCCATGTTTTTGTCCTTTCATCTGTTGTGTTATACTCTTGAATTCAAAGATGACTGTTTAATTATGTTGACCATTATTAAATAGTTTTATGCCTACTTAATATTTTAAAATAGAAGTATTAATTCCAGTGTTTTCTTCAATTTCTTTTTAAAATAGTCATGGGATTCGTTTTTTCGGAACACTTCCGCCGGCTCGGCGCCCGGCAGTGCTTACACGTCACCTCCATCTTTAGCTTTACCACCGTCCAACACTATTCCCTTATCAAGTCTTATGCCGGCAATGGGAGGGGTCGGGAGTGCTATGGGTCAAGTTGTGGACGAACAAGTGATTGATGACCATCTTGCTGTACAAGCTATTATCAGATCCTACCAGGTAAAAAGTGAAGCTTTTGTATGACACTCTTTCTGGGATCTTGCTAAGGGGTTAATTTTTAAAAATCCGCATCTTGCTATTTCCTATATTGTAAATATTATTTTTTCTTTCTTTGGGTTACCTATACGAACAAACCTTACTTCTGGGGCTACTAATTTAAATGTTAAGGGAATAGGAATATTAATAAATTATCAGGACTAACTTGGGAGACTTCACAAATTCTTAAGGAAAATACTTGTCTAGCCTTGCTGGTGCCTGCGTTGCGGTTTGCAGTCTTGTTTTTGTTTCTTGTTCCATATTTGTAACTTTTCTTTATTTATTTTGATGCCTCATGTTACGAGCTATGAACCGTATAGTATTTACCTTATTATGCATTTTACACCTTATCGCCATTTGAAAAGAATACTAATTACGAGATTGGATCCAGATTGGAACTATTAACGGACTATGTCAGATGTACTTTAAAAATTCATTATGCAAATGATATCAGGCCCGAGGTCATCATATTGCCAAGTTGGATCCGCTGGAAATCGAGTATACTGACTTGCATCATGACTTGCTTAATGCAAACAAAGAGTTTGCTTATCGAAGAAAACAGCTCGGTAAATGGATTTGGCTTTTTTGGGTTTGCAGAATTTTTTTTTTTTTTTTGTGATTTATTTTTGGTGTTGGCAATTTTTTTTTTTTTTTGTGATTTATTTTTGGTGTTGGCAACTTTTTTTTTTTTGTGTGATTTATTTTTGGTGTTGGCAACTTTGGTTTTTTTCTGAGTTATGTTTGCTGTTGGTAACATTTGGTTTTTGTATTTGGCTTTTTTTTGCTGCTGCGCATGGAATGGAATGGAATTCGCTGGTATTAAAATTCTCTCCATCGTTTTTTTTTGTTTATGCACGCGGTATTACTACCAATTACTACTAGCTATTATTATTATTACTATGATTATGAGAACTACTGTAGCAAATAGCAACTTACCATAAAACTTCGACTTCTTTGACGTGACCTGAAATTAGCTAAACGTAGCGTCGTGTTTGGTTCTTGTGTAAATAGATTCGTGGGCACAATATAGCCGACTTGGACCCACTTGGGATTAGCAGTGCGGACCTTGATGACTCCACACCTATGGAACTCATTTACAAGAGTTATTCATTTGGTAACTGAAATAAACGTTTGACTCAAGGGCAGGATTTATGAAAGCGTCTTTTCGTTAGTTCAACGGGCTCAAATCTCACATTATTATACCGGGAAAAAGACGCGTGAATCTTAATCTATACTTACATAGTTACATAACACATACTTTACCTACATATACGGCATGTATAGCAATTTCGTACTAGGAAACGTGGTTGTAAAACTATGCCATTTAATCTGTAGCACATTTCACAAGGTATAAAGTGATTAATTAACTTGAAAAAAGTTAAACAACCATGTTTCCAATGCACTCGCTTGTAATTGTAATCATTTACCTCTACAACGTGTACTGTATTCCCTTCTGAGGATTAAATCTTTAGTCTATTGTTATACTCAATCAGCTCTGTTTTACAATTCTATGTACCTATGTATGTATTCCCACGGGTATTCCATATTCAATCCACTCCATTAACATATAATTTGTAAAGTTTTGAATCTTCGATTTTAACTAATTCTAACTGACTTACTTCCGACTCGAACCTTTGCAGTTCCTGTTCCTGTGTGATGAATTATGAGTGTAAACATATAGCTCTGAAAACGAGATGAGATTTGTTTAGGCCATTGCTTTCCTTACCTATTGCGACTTCCAGCAGCATGCGCAGCGAGAATTTGCTTATTGTTGCTTCACTATGTGTCTAGTTATACATAGTCTTATTACGTGTGAGAATATGCACTAACTTAAATGCTCATGATTTATGTGTACTATAGAGGAGAAGGATATGGACCGAATATTCAAGCTCCCTGCCACTACGTTCATAGGGGGCAAGGACAAGCGACTTCCCCTTCGTGAAATCTTGAAGCGTTTGGAAGATGCGTACTGTAAGAGTATTGGGTGTGAGTTTATGTTCATCAACAGTTTGGAACAGTGCAATTGGATTCGGAAAAAGCTTGAGCCTCCGGGTGTGATGCACTTCGACGTGGAAACGAAAAGATTAATTTTAGCTAGACTGAGTCGTTCTGCTGGGTTAGAGTCGTTTTTGTCAAGAAAGTGGTCCAGTGAGAAAAGGTTTGAAGGAAAAGTTTATAAAATCGTTTGTATTCTTCCATATGATATTACGTATTTACGTGATCTTCAAATGCTTCTCTCTAGGTTTGGACTCGAGGGTTGTGAAATGCTGATCCCAGCTATGAAACAAGTGATTGACAAGTCCACAGAATTTGGTGTGGAGTCAGTGGTCATGGGTATGCCGCATCGAGGGAGATTGAATGTGCTTGCCAATGTTTGCCGTAAACCTTTGGAGCAAATATTCAGTCAGTTCGCGGCTCTGGAAGCTACTGACGACGGAAGCGGTGATGTCAAGTACCATCTTGGAACTTACATTGAAAGATTGAACAGAGTTACGAATAAGAATATTCGTCTCGCTGTTGTTGCCAATCCAAGTCATTTAGGTATGGTCCTATGTCCTATTCACTTATGGATTTTGACAAAATTTTGCCAAAAAAAGGTTCGCGTGCTCTCTGGTTTTAGAATATCCCTCCCCCCGGGGTAGGTGGGGGTTCAAAGTCGCCAAAATGGACGAAAATTCACATTTGCGATCCCTTTTTTCTGGCGATACATGAGAGACGAGCATGCGGATTTTTAAATTTAGTAGCTATTTACTTTATATTTGTTACGTTTTTTTTCCCGAGTTTTTTGGAATTTCGGCCCAAGGTCCGCCTGTGGTGGGTTTGAATATTGTACTTTACAGTTTACAGTAATTTGTCGATTATTTCCAGATCTATGCACAGAATTGGATTACATTTTTTATAAAGGAGAAGGAGAGTGATAATCGAAAAACCGGAGACCACGAAAACCTATTTTTATGACCCTATCAATTGGCAAAATGTTGGAAAACTCCATTACCCAGTGTCAAATCACATTAGCCGTGAACATGCAAACCTTAATTTCGATCTTCCAGAGGCTGTTGATCCAGTTGTACAAGGAAAGACTCGAGCAGAGCAGTTTTATCGTGGAGACAACGAAGGAAAGAAAGTCATGTCTTTGCTGTTGCATGGAGATGCTGCGTTTTGTGGGCAAGGAATTGTATTCGAAACATTTCACTTGAGTGACTTGCCAGACTATACAACGCACGGTACAATTCATATTGTTGCGAATAATCAGATTGGATTCACAACCGATCCGCGACACAGTAGGAGCAGTCCTTACTGCACAGGTAAAATACGATGCTACATTTGTGGCCGTTTGAGGATTGACACATGGACTTCTAAGCATGGAATTTTATTTCTATTTCTCCAGATGTTGCACGTGTTGTAAATGCTCCAATCTTTCATGTCAACGCGGATGATTGCGAAGCCGTTATGCATGTTTGTAACATTGCGGCGGAATGGCGAAACACCTTCCACAAAGATGTGGTCATTGATCTTGTCTCCTACCGACGTAATGGGCACAACGAAATCGATGAGCCCATGTTTACTCAACCGCTGATGTACAGGAAAATTAGACAAACGAAACCCGTGTTGGACAAGTATGCAGAGAAGCTCATCAGTGAAGGTGAGTTGTTGGCCGAGGAGAATAAGTCCATATTTTCAATTAATAGTAACAAGACAGCTTCAGTCCTGTTGTAATATATGTGTGTTTCTCTTTTGTAGGCGTTGTGAATGCTGAAGAGGTAAAGGCCGTGAAGGAGAAGTATGAACGTATTTGCGAAGAAGCCTACAATGGAGCCAAGCAGGTAACGAACATCAAATATAAGGACTGGCTTGATTCACCGTGGAGCGGATTCTTCGAAGGGAAAGATCCAATGATAGCTGGAACTACTGGAGTTCATGAGGAGACTCTTGTTCATATTGGAAAAAGGTACGATCTGGCTTCTTTACCAATTTTTGCACCTGCAGCATGATATGGTCTTCGTGCAATCGTGGTCTAACGCTTCCTTTCAAATTAGATGTTCCCAGCCCCCGCCGAACGCCGCCGAGTTCGTCATTCACAAGGGTCTGGAACGAATTTTGAAGTCGCGAATGGAAATGGTCGAGAACCGTACGGTTGACTGGGCTCTTGGAGAGGCCATGTCCTTTGGATCTTTACTCAAGGAAGGGATCCATGTTCGTCTGAGTGGACAGGACGTCGAGAGAGGGACTTTCTCACATCGGCACCACGTGCTCCATCATCAGAAAGTTGACAAGGCTACCTATCGTCCTCTCTGTAACTTGTACCCCGACCAGGCCCCTTATACTGTCAGCAACTCGAGTCTGAGTGAATTTGGGGTACTGGGTAAGTGGGAGTGCGTATTAGAACTTGGACCCAGCCACCTCCGTCTACGACAAGTAAAGACTTAGTTTTTTGTTTTGTTTTGTTCTTTACATAGGATTCGAATTGGGATACTCGATGACGAATCCTAACGCTCTGGTCTGTTGGGAAGCCCAATTTGGTGACTTCAATAACACGGCCCAATGTATTATTGACCAGTTCATTAGCTCAGGCCAGACTAAATGGGTTCGTCAGAGTGGTCTTGTATTGCTCCTTCCCCATGGTATGGAAGGTATGGGGCCCGAACACTCCAGTGCCAGGTTGGAAAGGTAAGATCAAATATATAATCACCGTCCGTATAATTAGTTAATGAGTCTCAACCAGTTCAAATTGATTGAAATAATATTTTGGGTTTCAGGTTCCTCCAGATGTGCTCCGATGATGCTGATACTATTCCAGCTCTCGAATCTGACACAGCCATCAGGCAACTTCATGATATCAACTGGATTGTAAGTCTATTTTGTACGGATAACGTAGGTCGAGCTCAGTTCTTTTCCCTGCACAATTTTCCTTCATTACAGGTTGCAAACTGTAGTACTCCAGCAAACTACTTTCATATACTGCGAAGACAGATCGCTCTTCCGTTCAGAAAGCCACTGATTATAATGACTCCCAAGTCACTCCTCCGTCATCCAGAAGCAAAGTCAAACTTCGATGAAATGACGTCCGGTACCGATTTTCTTCGTGTAATTCCAGAAGCCAATGGAAACAGCGGGATGAGAAAACTGATTTTCTGCAGCGGAAAGGTAGGAAACTATCAATTTGAAGTAGAGTGATGGAAGAAAGCAGTTGATTAATCTATAGGTTTGCTTCAATTCCAGGTGTACTATGACATCAAAAAGGCTCGAGCGGACCGTGAACTTAACGATCAAGTTGCAATTGCTCGGGTTGAACAGATTTCTCCCTTTCCCTACGACTTGGTTCAAGCCGAAGTAGCCAAGTAAGCCGAAATACAAAACCTACCTGAATTTGAAATCTCTAATATGGTGTATAGCCATAATTTAATTCATATCTATTTGTTCTCGCAGATACCCAAATGCAGAGCTCCTCTGGGTACAAGAAGAGCATAAGAACATGGGCGCCTGGACTTACGTTCAGCCCAGAATTAATAATTTACTGAAGAAGGAAATCAAGTAAGTTTGCTCCTACCGTGTTTGGAATCCACGCAGAATCTAAACAGCAATACATTTATTCTATAATGAGTAATTCCCATCCCTATGTATAGATATGGTGGTCGACCCACAGCTGCCTCACCAGCAACCGGCTCTAAACATCAACATTTGAAAGAGCAGGCTCAACTCTACGAGGACGCCTTTGCTTGAGCTGACCTAGGATTGTAGTAAATAGTTGACTATGTACCTCACTCTCCGCTCCTAATTTATTAGCAAAATCATAAAGTCAAGTAGCGTAACTGAGCATATTTACCTCTGGTATAGTGATGAAACAAAGTTTTAAGTAATAGCAGTCAACCCGTTCGAAACGGAACGAGCCCACGCTTCTAAAAAGTAAAAAAGACTTGATCCAAAGTGAAACAAATCTATGCACGTATACCCCTCCGTTGCTCCTAAATTAGGCGCTGTACAAATTCTGTACATGCCTAGGTCTTCAACAACCTACATATAAGTATTCTTGTGCTTGTTCCTGTCGGTGTTAAATCTCCTGCACTCCCAATGTGACGATAAAGTAATGAAGTGAACAAATAAACTATAATCGTCGTTGACCGAATTGAAACTGAGCGTAATCGTATTGGTAATTAGGAGGTGTTATTCAGCATGCGCCTCCGAAATTATACTAGCCAATGCAGTTCAGACAGGTTTGAGTAGGTACACTCAAGGTTAGTTGCTTGGTTGAGACTTGAAACCTACATAGCATAGTAGTCCTGCTTCCCCGTGACTTAAATACAATAGGATAGCGTGTATGGTATTTGGAGTGAGGTGATATAGTTAACAGCTATTATTTGCTTTTCTTCAAGTGGACTGAGTACAGGAACACATCTGCTTAATTTATTCAAGCGTGAAGACATAAATGCCTGCTCTAATGCCCAATCGACTTGCGAATTAAAAATACAGTTCCGTTGTAACGCACATTGAACACGAGGCGTCATTAGAAATTAGAACGTAAATTGACTATGACGTGCACCAAGCCTTCAAAGAAGAAAGCATGACAAAACTTTCACTGTTACTACAGAATGAGAAAGGGAGCTTGCATTAAATACTAGCGAAGTCAGCACCTTAAGCAAGCAAGAATTTATTCCTTTCTGTTCAGCGCAAATAAACCTCTGACACTGTCGACAATTGGGATTATACATTCTCATTCTTATTACTGTCTAATTTTGACCTTTACGCTCACCGCTAGAAATTAACAATTAAGATTGTTTAACTCTGTTATACTCATAAGGTTCCTCTACATGTCCTGCTTTTAAACTCAAGTCTCTCCGCTCCTGGAGAGAAGACAAAAATTTCGAATTTCACGGAGTCACTAGGTGATTTTTATGGCTCCAACTCGAGGGCCAAACCGACTTGGTGTCCACCTGCCTGGAAGTCTTTCCCGTTAACAATCGCCGAGAGCGTCAAAGTCACACCGTCCCGAAGCTTCTGCTCAAAGGCAAGACCAACTTGTGACTGATTGTTGACCTTGGCTCGAATAGCTGTGCATGGGTCAAGGAGGTACCGGGCTCCGATTCCAAACCGAGTCGAGTTCTCTCCACCGGCCGTCCATGCAAGCTGGACGCCTGGAACGATCATGAACAACGTTGCATAGAAGCATGAGTTAGGAATTAGGAAGAGAACAGACAAGCCTCGTGAAAATGTAATTGTAGTAATAATTTACCAGTTTCAAGGCGGTTGCTCACACGCTGGTACAAGTTTCCCCCGAAGGTCTCACCATTGTCAATACTGGTATGGAGTTGGAAGTCTCCAGCACAGTAACCAATGGCGAAGTTGTTCTTGCTCACTTTACCTTCATTGGTGTCATAAGCCATTTGGTAGCCACCGAGCCAACCCTACGTGCAGAGAGTAAAGGATAAGTATTGCCTTAAAAATCATATCCCCAGTAAGTAGTACTTAGTAGCCGAATTAGTCCTCTAGGCATACTTGGTATCCAAGGACAAGTGATCCGTTCAGGAGTAAGTTGGACTCATCTCCGCCGTCCACAACTGCATCAATAGTTGCGTTCGTAATTTTGTATTGAGTCTTGAACTTCCCGGTCTTCTTCCTAATATTACACAGGCATATTGTGTTGTGTTATATTTAACAACTTATCGTTATAGCGTCTAGTATAAAAAGGACTGTGTCAAGAACTGATGCGTTCTTACCCCGTGTCTGGGTTGAACTGGGCTTCGACTGCAACCTTGAGCCCTGGAGTGATTTTATCCTGGCAACTAATTTCTGTTACCAAGTTATTTTCAGTGTTCCACTTCTCAGTAAAGGTCAACCCTGCGAAGTATACATTGTCAACTGTTAAAAGTTTCAACCAAACCAAGATTTCTCTGTGTTAAGGCCAATGATGTCATCACTATTCTTACTAAATTAGCAGGAATGGCTAACCTACCATAGTTTGGGACCTTGTACTTGGTTTCCAGAGATCCAAACACTTTGCCCTCTTCGAAAGTATGGGTTCCACCTGAGTTGATTTCAACTCCACCACAGGTCGTTGACTTGCAGTCAAGCTTAAAGAGACCAAAGTGGTATCCCTTGTTGAATACGTCACGGCAGGCTTTGCCCAAATCGGCATAGGTCGGTGGAGCCATTCTAAATATTCAAACAAGAGGATACGGTTCGCGTTAGTACTTGTACTTGGGACTAACGCGCCATATATCTGTACGTATGTTTTATCATGTGTTATATGCATGTCTTTTACTTGTCCAGCAGTACTCGTTTTCTCCTTAAGAGCCTTAAGTTAAGACTTTCACAAATCACAAATACATTTGCTTTTCCGCGTAGATCCCTGTACTTTAATGTTAGGTAACTAAGTCAGGTTGGAAAAATGTCAATTTCTTATCAAGTACTAAAATAGGTAAAACATAGATAAATCAGATAGATCTACATAGATACAGAAACTCTATCTATATCTGCATTCAAAATTCTAAATTCGAACTCTGGACACTGGAATAACAACAACACTTGACACTATACCAAACCAAACGCTAGTAACGAAACCAAAAGCTCCTCATCCTCATACACACACCTTTGACCTGAACTTCATATCATACCAAACCAAATACCAAACAGCTGAAGACGAAGGCAGAAACAGAAAAGGTCAAGCAAGGAAAATACGTGTATGGTGTTGAATGGTATGGTATAGGTGGGTCAAGTGTACAAATAATTATACAAAATAAATAATTAAATAAATAGCCCCTTACCTCACCCGTCTCTCAGTGCGAAACAAACTACAAGAATTTGAAGTGAACTTAGACTTAAATTTAGAAGAGGAAAGGTGAAAGGTTTCCTTCTTATATTTTCTGGACCGGGAGTTTAAATGGCTGACTGGACTACTGCCTTGCCCAGTTCTGGAACCCACTCCCCGCTCCTCAACACAACGCACACTACTCTGCCTTTCCTTTCCACACAACCAACTGGAAGCTAAACGAACTCTAGTTCCTTACATTTAAAGCATTTTAGTTAGGCAAGGCTTTTTCAAACCTAACCTAACCCATATGAGCATGTCAGGCAAAATAAAATTCCCCGATCCATTTTCCGTCAGTGTGACCGTTTACGGAGACGTGGTTTATATACATTGTCGGTCTATGCTACCCGCGATCTTCTGCCAGGCCACAAACACACACAGGTCTCCTCCGGCTCTATTCTCTACGTGGAACCACACACATACACACTACACACCGACTCAACTCGCATGTCGGATGTTGGATTGCGACAACCTAACAACCTAACGCATTTCCTAGCCTGCCCTCACCATTCACATCTGCGTGAGGAAACTCGGTAAAGCATACCTGCTAAAGCTACAGTGCAGTACAAGTACTAGGAGTCTGACACTATTGAGGAGAAAGTGGCGCATGCAACATGCGTGGACCAAGAGAAAGCCATTAGAAAGGTCTAGGACAATAGTGTGAGGCTTACGTGAGGAAGATCCCTTAAAAATATCTTCTGCTCAACTATGATGTTGGATGTTGGGAATAGTTCGGATCGGGCACCCAGAAATGGATGTTGTTGTGTTGAGCGTGTCGGGGTCTACAGAGCTGCAGATAACAAATGGTACCAAACATCGATGCTTTAACTGTTGAGCTCAAGCATGCCAAAATTTATATCAAACGTGACCATAGAAACTGGGAAATCAATACTATTTCATCTGTCTTTTAAGCTTTTTCCATTTTTACCCGTATGTTGAATCATTTAAACGTAGAACTAGGATGGTTCGCACATCAATAAAATGTAACTGACTGAGATGACTTATGAGTTGTATCGTTGCATGTAAATATGTTTACCTACAATTGATACTACTTGATTTAAAAAACACTTGACTCTATGAACAATGATTTCGGTAGCACATTTCTGCCATACAACCTGCAACCATTATCATCTCCATCCTAGATGTTCACTTTGAGGCGTTTTCTCACAATATTTGGTAGACAAATCCACGTAAATCTCAATTTTTCAGGGGAAAGTCAAATGGCGAATCTCCCTGACAACGGCAACCCATAAAATGGGGATTGTTTTTGTTTCAGCTCTCATTGCCTTGTAATTGTACCACTTTCAGACATAATCAAACTTACTCTGAAGGCGTATCATCTACATTAGCTTAATACTTTATTCTTTTTGTGAGAAGGAGACAAAGTACGGTATTCTTCTTACAGGACACCTACACCTATCGTAGTTATTCAGTGAGTGGGTGAGTTGGCTCATTTATTTCGTCAAGAATGATGCCTGGAAAGGTTGGGACACTCCTATTCTTGTCTGTCTTCTTTGGGCCCGGAGTTCTTGAGTTCGGGATTCGGAATGGAGTTGGTGAGATTCTATGTAGGACCTACAATTTGGACCTAGCCGTCCAATTCCAATAAGTTCTTAGTAATTTAACTGTATATACGTAAATGTATACATGTAGCAAAATCCACATCCTCTTTGGCTGCGCTGAGCCATCCTCTATTGGAACTGCGTTGGTGAAAGTGAAAGCATTCTACATGCGCCCTCACATAAAAATACGTTGACAATAACGTTAATTTAAAGTTGGATGCGGGAAACTTTTGTCACTTAACTTCTAAAATCGTGTACTTTAGACCTTTTCGTTGTGAAACCTCGTAAACACATCTGAAAAGTAGGAACAGAAGAAGAAGAGTAGACACATTTTTAGGATTCAAAACTATGTATGTATAAATAGAAATAGTCTCCTTTCTCTAATTCTAGACTATATTTTGCTCTTTTCAGAGGCATCGAATTTGAAGTGCTTTGTTTGCGACTCGGGATCCCCAAAGTACACTGCTCAGGAACAGGCGGACTGCTTGAACCTGGGTACTGATTATAAGCTGACCCTGGCGAATGACTCAATAGTCACGGCCAAAGTGACGCTCAAGGACAACCATCCGGAATGGGTGAAGGATTGCAAAAGTCGGACTGACTTTGAGACCGGTCTGGATGGGACCCCAGGAGGTCCTGCCCCAAGTGGGAACGCCCTGCTCGTGAAGCCGGCCTGGATGATGAACAAGACGAACGGCCGAACGTACGTAGGAGTCTGTAAGAAGATCCTAATGGGCATGCGGACTGAGAAAGGCTCATATCCTGGAACCGGAAGTAATTAGTCAGAGAGCGGGAAGCATAGGGGGTCCACCATTTCCTTAACTACAACTAAATATTCTTCCTGCTTTTCAGCCTTCAACCGTACTAGTACCGACAAAACGACGGGGAGCCGTACGTACTGGCGCGTGGTTCGGTACTGCGGCTGGGAGCCAAAGACTTGGGGGGAGTCCAATAAGGCTGTGAGCACGGAGGAGTGCGTCGAGAGTGACACGAGCAAGGTCCACGTTTTCACCTGCAGCTGTGACGACGAGAAGTGCAACAGTGCTCAGGGACTCAAGGCCGGGACTTGGACTCAAGCCGTTCTTGGGATCAGTCTATGCGGGCTCAATATGGTCCTTGGACACTTGGGACACGGCAGTGCATAGGGGATCCAATCTTCCACCTTACCATGAAACCCAGTCCGGAAAACGACAAATATAGTGAAAGGAGCCAAAGAGCTCACGTCCAAATTATCTTTAAATATGAATCCAAAGCGTGTGGTTCCGGAACAAAATGTTGTCATGATTTCTACTAAATGAATCAATGTAAAATATAAAATTATGAAAACCCCAGGAGGAGGTTGTAGAAAATTGCTGGACAAAGGTATCTTTCAAAATTCAAAGAGTCAGACTTGTTATTAATTATTTCATCCGAGTGAAGAAAGAAATAGCGTCACAATGCTACAAGCCCTTGTTGCAGTCACAAGTCACAGCTTTTGTGAATGGTGGAAGAAAGCACTCAACTTTCTCCACGCCTAATACTTATTGAAGTCAGAATACCTAATTCACAGGCTACACGACTTACGAGGCTCGTATATCTCCCTGATAATGATAATTATAACTATTCGAAATAGGTATTGTCCCAGTTACGCTGAATTTGTTCATTGGTAGGGAAAACAAAAATATGTCATTAAAACAAATGCCTGCGCTGCGTTGGGAGATAGTGAATACTACAATTTCAACTAAATCTTATCATATTTAGTAATCAAGTGCACGGCGCAAAGCGATAGTTCCATTTACAACTATTGTGAATACTATATACAAGTATATCCCCGGTGTTATACATATGTTCGTCCTTCCGTACAAACGACGTAAATATTTACTTAACTTGTTCTCTCCCGATCTAAATGATATCAGGATGGTGTAGAGGAAACAATAAAAGTCTTTCACTGTCATGGCATTCAGGGTTGGCGACTATTTGGATTGCATGTTATCCGATGAGAAGAAAGCGACCGGTAATTAAGTTTCTGACCGGCAATGGCTAGAAGGCTCATATTGGCACTCATCATGGTTCCGCTATTTGGACAATTCCTCCGGCCGGGTCTCGGAAATCAGGGTAGGTAACGGGAAATGAAATGACCACATACTACTTATCGTAAACAATTGGTAATATGGACTAATGGTCCAATTAGCAGGCGTACAGAAGCTGATGTGCTACGTCTGTGACTCCCGCACACTTCAGAATCTCGAGGACAAGCTGGACTGCAACAACGAGGGAAACTACATTCGGGACAACCGGACTGGCGAGAAGCTAACCCGCCACCCGCACCTCTTCAATCGGACTGACTGGCTCAGGCCCTGCTTCCACCTCTCCCACTTCACGGCCGGCCTTGACCCCCCTGACCTCCCGAATGCCTCCAGCCAGGCCTACAACTCCCTCCTCGTCCGTCCAGACTGGAAAAGCCGGGCCTCGAGAGACTACGTCGGCGTCTGTCGGAAACTGGTCTTCCACTCCTTGATCCACTTCCACAATGGACATTATCCCGGCACTAAAGGTGGCTAAGGGCTCATTTTCATTGCTTATCCTCATATCCGCATCCAGTCCCAACATTTTGATCGGAGTCCTACCTGCTGTCTCCACAGGTTGGGCCGAGACGAACACCACAACGAAGATTTGGTACAGTGAGACGGTCCGCTACTGTGGATGGGAGCCTCGGCGGGCTGAGGACGGGGACGAGATCAGTGATACGAGCCGGAATGAGTGCAGGAAGCCGATGGAAACGAGGAAGATGAGGGTTATGGAGTGCGGCTGTACGAACGTCCGGGAGCTCGGAGACACGAGCAGGAAGATGGACGGGAATGGGGAGAAATATAAGGCCTGCAACGGCGGGGTCAGGGTCAGGAGGAGAGGCCGAGGGGCCCTTGGGCTCAGTCTCGTGGCTCTCACCTTGGCCAACTTTAGGATCAAATATGTAATTAACCCACACTTTCTAGCAGAGTAAATAAACTGGCGCATTATTAAATGGCATTGGATCAGAGCTGCCAAGTAGGAATTTGGCACCAAGTGGACTAAATGTACAATCCCTTCCGCAATAGCAGTTACTGTGCTGCTTATCGTGTTATTTCCTACTAACAGTTTGACGTTAATTAGTTGCATATGTAATGCATTGGTGAAGCGGAGAAAGTTGCTTTCACCATTGCTTTTTCTTAGTGGGATCCAGAGTTCATGCTCCAATAGAGTGTATGAGTAGTATACCTACATACATAGATATAATTTCTAGTGAAAGCCCTGCTCCTCCAAACGCACAGTATTAAGGTCAAGGATTGAGCTATCTAAAGAGGTCAGGAGGGGTTGTAAGGTCATTTGAAGAGTTAAGTAACGACCATGTGGTACGGATCTAAATTCCAATCAATGCGAATTTAATGAAAGTAAGGGGATGAACTGAGATATAATAATTCGTTCTAGTGGACCCGCCTCTTGAAGCTGATTTATTAAGAGTAAGCAGGCAAGCCTAAGCATACAAATACAAAGCTCCAGTCACAGAGTCAGAGAACCTAATCGAACTCCCAATCTGAACTCAAGGCATAACTGGTTGATTCCATTAATTTAATACCATACAATGCATTCCGTGACAATGCAGTTTAATCCGACATTGGCATTGGATCTGGTAAGCTAATTTATAAATACAGAACGAGGAATTATTTAACGTTGATTACACGGGGAGGCTGCTGTGGTGTATTACGGAGTGGTTAAGATCTTCATACGTTGTTTTAAATAATTGCTCTGCCTAATACCGTTTCAAGCTTAAGGAACTAGATCAATGAATTGCCTTTAGTTAGTACAACTTTGGAGGACTTCAGATTTTTGCTTTTGTAAGGGCGTTTAGTAAATATGTACCTTCCTATATTTTTAGTATTTGCGTGAAAAGTTCTGGGTCTATTACTGTTATACCTCCTAATAAAATGTAAAGATACCGGGGCGGAGAAAGTAACAACTCGCTCAATTCTTGACATCTAATAATACACAGTAAGTCTCGAACGCTGGAAAAGGAGAAATATAGAATAGATGTCCATATTTTTTATGGTTTTTGTAAATTGGCCAGAGAAATTACCAGCCCATCCCATACTGGATTCAAATCCATACACATAGCACATACACACGCTATCCTGAATTAACATATATGTTTGAGGAATATAGTTGAATTTGCATTCCACTTTACACTCACTCCTAATCTGCCGTACATGAAGAGGTCACAGGATCATCATAATCGCAATTGAAAGAGTATAAAGAGGACCGAAGGCCAAACTATAACGATAAGCTCAACCTTCGATTAAACTAAAAAGTGAAACTCAGTTCCATATTCCAGAGGAAGACCTCTGATGATGAGTTACACTTTAGACTCCGTTCAATGCTCAAAATGGGCATATTTTGAAACAGCACAACGACACCCACATTTCATCGTGTTCCTGTATAACTGTGAAAAAATCACAATCCACTCAGGTGTTAGAATTACTAATTACTGCATTTCAGTTGCATTATGCTTACATTGTAGTAGTATTATATGCTCAACAATAGATAGTTCGTATGCGCAAGTTAATTTGCACTTCAGTAAATGCAAATATTAGCGTACTACATTAGCTACAAGTCCATTTAATGACGCACCCATTATCGCTTAGTCCTAAGCTTAATTGTTATTTCCTTCCCCAATGGAAAAATTATTCCCGGTTCAACAATTACTCCAACCTTCGTATTACGCCAATGGGAGATAATAATTCGCTCTCAGATACTTCTGCACCAGACTGATTTCAGCAGTATATGAGAACTTCCGAGACAGCTCCTAGCACGAAAACCTGGGAATTGTGCCCGATCCTCAGCTTAGTTGATTAAATAACAGCATCATTTGGCATAATTCAGGTAGGTAGTCCATACGTTTTTATACTCCCTTCATATATAAACTGAACCACTTAATAGTGACACTCTATTACATATAAACAAGCCTATCATGTCATGTCCCAGACCTCCTAAAACACTTTCCCCTTATCATTAGGCAAATAGAGCCTAATTCCCATCCAACATCCAGCCTCCATGGACATGCAAGAGCTGGAACTCGACATTTATTGACTCCTCTCGTTGTTACTGTACTCTGGAACCCAGTCGAGCACCTCCAGGTGTGCAGGGCCTGCCTTTTTTATGAGCGTATAAAAAAAAGGAGCCCGAGCTTCATTTCCATGATCCCAGGAATCAAC
The DNA here is from genome assembly GCA_034696285.1 of Hypogastrura burkilli. Taxonomy (NCBI): domain Eukaryota; kingdom Metazoa; phylum Arthropoda; class Collembola; order Poduromorpha; family Hypogastruridae; genus Hypogastrura; species Hypogastrura burkilli. Next base: position 118,358 of record JAQFZY010000001.1, on the reverse strand, counting down.
CATGTTGGGTTGGTCCTCCACGTGCTATGCGGGGCAGGGTAAGGTCTGGGAATAGGTAAATTAGCCATGATCCCAGTTCCTCATCATCACATCACCTCTAATACATCTAGGAAGGGCCTTATGACCGTCTTTTTAATTCCTCCACCACCCAAAGGAGCCCCCAGGACTGGGCCCAGTCTACAGGAGCCTGACACGAATATGAATACGCTTACTTAGTAGCCCGATTCCTATTTGCGAAATCTACCATAGGCTACCGATAGTAGGCCCGTTGGGACAAACATTGCATAAGGAGCTCCCATCCAAAGTGATCCACTAACCCGTCACCCAGTTTTTCCCTTTCCTCTCCATAGACAAAATACGCAGACACACATATGTATACGTAGTAGGTGCGAGAGGCGTCTATCTTCTAGGCCCGGCCGGAATATCTGTAGCTGGTGAGTTAATGCTGGGCAGGGCCTAAGTGGAGCCAACAGTAGCCCCGGACGAGCTTTGGAGAGAAGATCCCATTCCTTGAGTTGGAGAAGATCAGGCAGAGCGAACTTGTGACAAGAAGGCCGGAGCTATTCCATCATGAAGACGATCGTTTACAGCGGCCTAGGGCTCCTGCTCCTCTCCATCTTCGTCATGGAAGGTAGGTACTCATTCCTCGTCTTAATCCCAAGGGTAGCATTTGGGATGCTTTAGCGCATAGACTTCATTCAAGCCGGAATGTAGAATACGGGCTGAACCGTCTGATTCTATTCTAGCGTACTATGTATATGATTTTGTCCATCGAGAGCGCAGCGGTAGCCGTGGAATTATTGAAAAACATACATAGGTTTTCACGATATTAGCTTCTGCAAGAGTCCCGGCAACTTATTAATTTGTTAGCTGTCATGCTTTGTAGCGTCATGTGAATACCATTTTCCTCAAAGTAGAATTAGATCAAGAACTACTTAATAAAATCGCTACCTAATATAGATACCTTATCCGGGAGATACTGAGATGACTCGGAACCTGAATAAATACTCCAATGCTGGTAATTTGAGACTGCGGCTTTTTGACCTACAAAGAAAAATATCTAGTTGAAACTATTAGCTGCACAAACCAAATTGTAGCTCTTCCTCTTAGTTATCTGACAGTTCACCGAATTCGTACAGTTATCGCTGCTCAATTTTTCGCCAAAACGATTTCGTTTTTCAAAATACGTTCTCCTTTTTAATTAGGTCCATAGTTCACTTAAGGGAGTGTAACTTGTAACTTTTCTACATTTCTTTGCTGGCCTGCATTATATGCATGCTTTTTGGTTGCCGACAGTCCTCAAGTTTAATTTGTGACTATTGTAATATACAGATATGTAGAAATCCGCAACCTGCCGATATCAGTTACTAATGATGGTATTGGAGATTCAAATATACCCTTCAATCATCAAATAATCTTATGCTTGAATTCTAGGTTTAGAAGTAAACTGAGATTATGTACAAGACTGCCGCTGATCATTAGACAATTGACGTCACAGAATAAAAGTTCCGGGTTCTTGTTCTAAACTGAGCGTTTCTTAATTCTTCGTTTTCTTAATTTCTTTGGAGCTTTTCTTACCCTACCAGCGTTGTTCTGATAGCGTGTTAGAGGAGCCCAAGGAACTGATATTAGACTTCCCAGATTATCGAGGTTGAATAATTCATAGCGAGTCTCTCTATACGCATAATATTATAATTCCCTTCGGCTGGCCTAAGCAAGCCTTTCAGTTTCAAGCCCAGTTGAAACATAACTCATCGTTGAACTAATACTTCCATTACGTCACATCCTAATTATACAATCTTAAGTGTAGTCGCCCATGGACTAAACCTTCCAATGCATGGAAGCTCTGAACCTTACTGGCTATGAGCTGCCGGGATTAGATGTGAGAGCTACAGCGGCTAGGAATAGGATTTATCATGCTAATCATGCCTTATAACACAGACGTAAGAGTCGAGACAGCAAGGCCCGCTTGGCCAGTATATTGGGTCTAACTAGTGATATCCTTACGACGTGCTACTGCTATTACTATTAAATGAATCCTTGAGAGCCCAATGGTGCTAATTTTAAAGCATGCCAATTCTATGCTCGTAAAATTGTCCCCACCCCAATTACTGGGAAACCCGGACCTCCAATTAACTCATCGGCATATTGAAGCCTAGGCACCCACACCATGTCGTAGACGAACTTCCAACTAATTGCCCTTCTCTCCCGTTCCAGCATCCAGTATCAAGTGCTACGTCTGCAGCTCTGTTGAAGACATGGGATGCGGACATGGGGCGGATGCGGACTCGAAGCACATTATGGACTGCGATGGGCCGGTCAACCCGCGGAACCCGGAGCTGGGCCCTGGGCAAAAATTTACTATTTGTCGGAAAATCATTAGCACGGTTGCCTTTGACGTGAACGATAGTAAGTTGACGGAATGGGCATGAGAGCGGACCTTGACAGGTCCTGGACCCTTCCGCCTAAACCTTGGTTTCCATTTTTAGACAAGGCTGGCCAGCGAATCAAGCGGACCTGCGGCTGGGACGACGAGGACACGAAGTATATCAACAGTTGTTACTATCGGGGCGGGCTCGGGGGCCGGTCCGACGTCTGTTCCTGTGACAAGGACACCTGCAATGATGGACCCTTAATTCAGGCCACGACCCTCACCGTCCTCCTGCCCGTTGCCCTCCTGACCCTCTGGAGACTCTTCTGCTAAAGTTCCCATACGTCCCCCATAAGTCAATAGTCATATCACCACATCAGCCTCCAACCAATCTAAGCTCTGCGATTAACGGAGAGGAAACATCACATTTACTACATACAAAACCTAATTATACAAACACTTGTGTACTTACTGGGTAGCTGAAACTGGAGCTCAAGCCTAAACTTTGTGCCGCTAGAGAGGACTTTAAATAAATTACATATTTTAGTGAATTATTTTAGGCCTAACCAGTTGAGAGCGTGATTCATAGTCAGAAGTAGTAAGACATTACGTTTCAGAAGTTAGGCCGTGAAACGGAATAGTTCGAAAATATTGAATAGTACGGAGCCCAGGAAACTATCAGAAATTGCTTTAAAATTTGTTCCCACACCGACGGAACGATACCAATTGATAAGCTCTTGTTTTTTTTAGAAGCACCAACAAAGTGTTGATTTCCAGTATAACTAATCCTTTCCGTATGCCAAAATGGAGTAGTTACAATCGAAATTAGGAACCATCCACCTTCAGTGTCTGTATTGGGCTTCAAATTCAAAATTCTAAAAGTTTCTAAGTAGTCCCTATTTGTAGTGTGGCCCCCGTTATAAGTCCAAATTTTTAGTATAGATTAAGCCTTCCAGTTTCGAGAATTCTAATTCAATCCATTTAGTTGAGAAATGAATAGTTTTTTCCAACTCCGGGCCATAAAAGCCTATGAGGCGTTAGAGAGGGATATCTGGAACTATGCCACCATGCGCCAGACCATTATTGAGCAGCTGAAAACTCAGGTATTTATTTAGTACAGATGCTCATTAGTTTGGATTCGAGAGCTTCCTGTACTGTAGAACACATAAGTATTTACGAAATTCCCTTTGTTCCTTGGAACAGCTTATCGAAAATACGGCAGTCCCGATCCAGAACGTAGAGGCAGAAGCAGAGCGGCTCCTTCAGGAGTATATTCAGCAAGCTAATTGGCTCCTCGACTCCAGGGACCAGGTAGGCCTTGAGCAGCCCCAATAATATTCCGCCCATCTCTACCCAGCATGTATCGATGTATCGTTTCCTGCTGTAGGATCTTCATGTGCCGCTGATAAAACGGCAGGGACATGTTGCCAAGCGAATCCTCAAAACTAAGCTCCCGAAAAATCCTATCCCTGGGCCTCGGGTCACTACGGCTCTGAAGCAAGGAAAGCTTCCGTCTCGAACGAATAGTGCGACTGAAAGCAACAGTGCCTTCCATCAGCCGAAGAAGAGACCGAAAGCAAAGTACGAGCCGGCGAAGGCTCGGAACTACCCTCGCCCATGGATCCTGGTTCCCAAGTCTTCGACCAAGACCTTTGTTCCCAGTGCCAGTGGCAGTGTCGAGAAGGTCCTTCCATTGAAATTAAGCGCTTTAACGAAGTCGAACACAAGCAGCACGCAAGTGATCCCTCCCGCATCCGCCCAGTCAAACGATAACATCTCGGCCTGCTCTTCAGTATCCTCAACTAATTGTGTGTCCATCACGACCTCGGAATGCTTCAATGAACAGTTTAATGTCCGACGGAAGTCTGGATACTATCAAAAGTAAGAGGAATTGCAATGCATACATTTGTATCCCGGTGAACGTATTCAAAGACATTGCAACTTTGAAAGCGTTAGTACTTTAAATTCAAACATTTAGAAATATCAAGACCTAAACATTAAAAAAAAAGTAACATTCACATACCTCACATAAACCCAAATCATCGCTGTAATATATTGCTTTGGTCAATTGATATCGGCGGCACCACCGTTAATGCTTCGAAAATATTTAATTGTCCTCCAACCGCAACCCCAATATTTTCAATGACGGGGAACTGTATTGCCACCTACTACGTTTGCCTTACTTGCAATCTTTGACAGACACGTCGACGTGAAGTTCAACACAGCTGTGAAGGATTCGAATTCTCTGGAAGGCAGCGAGAATCAGTCAACGTCGAAACATTCTAGGAGAATCGTTTCCCCTTGGATTGATCCTAAGAGCCTACTGCCGGTTAGCAAAATAAATCCGAATTCACTTTGAAAACTTGACCAGTTACAGGATCCGATGGCTCTTTTTCAGAGGAAACGTCGAAACGCCCATTACGAAGAGGAGGATGCTGAGATAATAGAAATGCGGATCAACCAGGAACTCTCAAAAACAGAGGTCGAGCGCTACCCCGACCTCGAGCCTGAGCAGGAGGATGAGACTCCACAGAATCCCTTCGGGTCCGTCTACAGAGCCATGGTCTTCTACAACGAGTTCGAACAATTTCTGGATAATTACCTGGATAATCGGATTGTTGAGAGCCCGGCGAGCTCTGAGACAGAGGTCGTGCCAGCCGAGGCGGAGACTCCGAGTCTGGTCCATCCATGTGTGCCCACCGTACCGGTCCTCTGGGAAGGGGGATTCTATAGCCAAGTCTATTCAGTCCTTGAGTCCGGAGGGGTTCATATTGAGGAGGTCCTTTCCGCGGATGAAGGTCCAACCTCTAATGATGCTACAGAGTTGGTGGCCGCGGGCCCAGGACCGGAAATAGTCCGTCAGAAAAAGCGTCTCGCTGTCGAGGAGAAAGTCTCCGTTGAGCGGGTCAGGAAACTCTCCCCGTCAGGCACCAACCAAGTCGTGTTCGAGAAATGTACACACAAGGCCCGAGACACCATTAATAACTTGCTCAACAATAACCGGGGTCGGAGGGCTAGGACGGTCCTCCCTAAGAGTTACCTCCAGGCAACGGGAAGGGGGACTGGAACTGGAGCCCCGCTCAGATCATCAGGCAGCCTCGCCGTCATGCCCCATCAACAGTCTGCCGCGAATCCCAACTCGAAGCTCTCCAGGATCTTCTCACTATCCCGAAAACCGGCTGAGAGCAAGCTGAAGGCTGTGATGAAAGGTCCAACGCAAGTTGCCGTTCATGTGCCCAGTGAGGAAGAGAGGGGTCGGATGGGCTACAACTATTCGGAAGATTATGGTAAATTGAAACGGGCCTTTGGCCTCCACCCAAAGGTGGATCGGCTCCTGAAGGAAGCAAAGAAGGCCCTTAAGGACCAAGGGAAGAAACCTTCAAAGGATGCTGTGAAAAATGGGAAGAAGGGTTCCAAGGACAGTGGGACGGCAAAAGACTCCACAAAAGAAGGAAAGAAACCAGCCAAAGGTTCCAAAAATGCAGTGTTACCGCTTGAGTCTGAGGCGGGACACAGTAAGCCTTCCAGACAGCCAAAAGCGATCAAAGCGGTCCAGAAGTCAGAACCGGAACCACCTAATATATCCCTGGCCGAGGAACTGGGACGATATACAGATGAAGAAGGTGGTCACGTTTCACGGCCCAGGACCAGAAACTCGCGAGGCAGTGCTAAAGAATCAAAGTCTAGTATTAATGACAGTGTAAGAATAAAACTACAACGGCTCGCAATTACGGAGCCCGTTGTCAAATATGACATCTTGGAAGGAAAGGTAAGTCCTACCGTACAAAAATCCTTTCCCGGAGCGCGGCATGATATTGTCACGCTCACGCCCTTGTATGTTATTTTCAGTTTACTGGAGAAACTTCCAAGGCACCGCTAGTACTGGCAACTTATGGGAAAAAACAAAAGTCAAGTGGGGGAGCTCGCAGTACAGATAGTTCAACTTCACAGGGCTCGCCTCCGCGTCCAAAAGCCGTGGAAACTCAAATAGACGAGAATTCTACTGTAGTCAATGTCAACATTACAGGGATCAGGTTTCATGGGATCTCAAAATCTCTCTACACACCTCTACGGAATTCGTAAACTTAAATCTACTCTCAGTTCCAGCAAAGCACGAAACTAGTACAAACGAGACTTAAAATGAAACTGAGGTACAATTTGTGAACGTGTAAAATACATATAATCCCTTGTAACTACTACTACTCACATCTAAGCCCCATGCCGAATTGTTTATTCTAATTTCATTTAAAAGATCTAACCATCTTTAAGACACTTTCATACATACGTTTAGGAGTAAAACGTAAAGGTACAAGGAAATACTGAAACATCAGCTGAAGTCCTAAAAAAAACTTTATCATATTCGCTTGTGTTGTCCTAAACACCTAAAACTCCACGGAAGAAGATGAAGGCATGTAGCAACTAAACCTAATTTAATATTCATCAAAAAGTAATATTCACATCATGGTGCAACTCGAAAATACATAGCCGATCTTTCGTTCCTTATCCCATTCCTGTACTCTCACTCGTGATGCTTTCGTACATGTTTAGTACGTCCACCGAGGGTCCTAAATGAACAAGCACATTCGGAACATGGGTATAAGTGCTCTTTGCTGTGGTTCGTCTATAAAAGAGAAAAAAAGTTAAGCTTGGCTAGCTTCTCGAATCTACTAATGACACGCACAATGAAATATTGGAATCGTACACTACGATGAGATGTCAGGTTCCCGGAGAGTCTGAAACTTATTCCACACAGATCACACACGTACGGTTTCTCTCCACTATGAATTCTATGGTGAATTCTGTAAGTAAGATTCAACAGTTCTAAAATTAACACTGCTACATTTAATATTTAATGTCCGAGAGAATGGAAACATGCCACCCAGCTACCATACCGTAGTTTACTAGCTTGGGAAAAAGTCTTCTTGCAAAGCTTGCATCTGAATGTAATATTTGAAACAATCCGGGAGACAGCGGGGGTTGAGTTGGCTTGTTTTACTCTGAACTTGTTAATCGGCGATTTGGCGCCTGTCTGAATCTTGACTGGTGACGGCTTGGATTTGCTCGCTGGTCTTGAAGCCATTATGTTCAAATGTGTAAACCGTAAGCTTCGGCTATCATGATATACATATACATGGTTTCTAAGGCCAGTGGCCGAAGAAAATGTGCATGTGCACTCTGAGCAGCGGAAAGGGTTAGCTTCATTGTGGCAACGCTACGAATTCAAATTATACAATAGTTATTACAAGTTGTAAAGTTATAACTTGTAAAATGTATAAGTCACCTTAATGTGGCTGTTCAGATATGCCTTTTGTGTGAAACTAGCTCCACATTGGCCACATTTCAGCGCAGGATGATAGAGTTCCATGTGTTTTCTAAACAAATCATGAATAGAAGACAAGATAACGTCGATGTATGTATTCGGTCTCATGTGAAGCCAGTACCCACCTCCTCTCCTGTGGGTGGCTCACATCAGCTCTACAAATCTGACATTTAACGAAGTGGCTGCTACTGCTTACACTCCCACTCGGGCTGGTATCAGTTTTAGTAGATTTGATATTGATCAGGAGCTCATCCTCCGAGTCTTCATTCTTATGCTCCTCCACGTGAATATTATATTTTTCGGCATCGAGATAGCTTCTTCCGCAGTACGTACAAAAGTACCAGGAATCTGTTGTTGTATGCGTCTTAAGAGGAGCCATTCCTACAAAATTCAGAGGAGTCATTCCTACTAAACCTTTTCCTGTTCGGCTTCTCCGGAAACAAATACGCGAATTAACTTCCACTTTTAACTGCATATTGCGTTCCAAGTTCCAATTAAAACTAATAATACTACAGTGTGACATGCAATGAACCAGCACGGTCACGGTTGTTTGAATCGTAATTCGTAATCGCATCCAGTAATATCCTTGAACTTACTTGCAGGCGGATTTACGACGACACGTCCCTTGGATGACCGCTGATTAAAACAGGTCATTACTTCGACAACAGGGATCGGGATGGCTACTTCTGCCTCCTCAGTACTTTCTTTTGTGGTTACGCTCACATTTTTCGGCGTACTGCTCACTCTTCTCAGATTCCGTTTTGGCATATCCTGAGGGACTAGGTCCTTCTGGGTCATTCTTCCTTGTTGAAGTCCTCCTGGTAAGCTGTCCACTACACGTAGTCCCTCCCTATCTGTTAGGCCAGTATACTACACGCAACACGGAGGTATGTTTCATATCAAACCTGTCAGTCTCCTACAATTCTTTCCAGAGCCAGAGCCTGTTACATATTATGTGGCACTTGCTTTACACCGTCCACTTTCCTAAGACTTTCCTAAATAACATATTTACAACGGTACTACATCAAATGTACTCTCGGTGACAAAAAGTCAATAAGCTGTAAGCCCTATTTTCAAGTCCGAGGCCTCAGCGATAAATTCAAAAAATCTGTTCAGGTAAAGAGGCCTCGGACTTGACAACAGGGTTTACAGGTTATTGACTCTTTGTCACCGAGAGTAATTATTCTGTACAAAATACTATAATACTAAAATTACAGAACGAAGCATACAAAGAAAACTGATTTACAAACTTACCAATGTCAATACCTTGACGTCCGCCACTACTAACCGTTTCCGACGTCCGGGTTCAGGACGTCGGAATTTGGAACCGAACGAACCGAAAACTGAGACCAGAAACCGTAAAGTAGAACAGAAAAAACTAACAATTCCACGGATCAACTAATGCATAATGCGAAAAATATCCCAAACTAACAAAAAGAGACGCTCCGGGCTAAACAAAAAAAAAGGTATAGATACAGAGGAATTCAGTTCCCGCTCAGGCAAGGACTGGTAACAGGTAAGCATAGCCACTTTTGTGTGCTAGCGCTAGTGCTTCCATTTTGTACTAATTTTGTACAATAATGTACAATGCTCAAGCAATACTAATACGAAGTTAAAATGAAAATTTAAATAAAATGAAAGAAATACCAATTTGAATGATACACTGTTTTAGCCGTGGATTAACGGCCAAGAGGCTGTCCTTCTGCATGCAATTTTTAGCGAAGATGAGAGTGGAAGTGCATACATGAGATACCCTTGGGAAGGGTGAGACCTAAATATAATTCGCAAGAAAGGAAGCAAGTTCCCTTTTCACACGCCCATATTAAATACTGTGTACTTGTACTATAAACTATAACATATAACCATAACCTCATAGTGTCATTCATAATCGAGTGGTAATTATAGGGAAAACTCCGACCATTCTACTCCCTGCATAACAATTAAGATTGAGTAGACGTTAGATCATTCTGTTACATCAATCGGACTCATGCACCAGTGAACATGTGTGCGGGAGTGAGCGTGGAATCGATCCTGCTCATATGCCATGTACCATTTTCCTCCTTTGTCCTCTAGATTCACGCGGCGGGCCTGAGGAAGGGCTCAGATACTACTTTTCCAGGGGTTCTGGCATACTTGAAGCTGCTGGTTGATGGTTTGATAAAACTCAATTTTAGAAGCTCGTCATTCTTCCTCGTTTCATCTACTGCCTAGCTCCATTGTAATTTATTTGTCCAAGATCCGTAATTCGAATTTTTTTATTTAAAAAAAAGAGAGTAAATTACGGATTTTCAGGCACGTTAGAAGACAGAAGCGGCTCGGATTTAATCTCAACGTATGTTTACATTCATATCCTTAACTTTGTTGACTTCAAGTAGCTGACCTAAAACTCCTAAACCTAAACCATAAATTATGTTTATACCTATATTTTAATGCGATTCGAACACAGCTTCATTTAGGGATATTTATTGGGTAATATTGCACCACGCGTTACGCACGCAAATTCGAATTTAATACAGTTCCTATACTTTGTAAAACTGGCTTTTCGCAACATTTGTAAAAATAAGTGCTGAAAGGCTTTAGAACGATCTGAAACGCGCAAATTTCTAATCATTCTAAATGAACTCTACCGAAATACAAATACTTAAATTTTTAATGCTATAATAATAATATATAATGTCGAGTTTTCGGAGACCCCTTATTCGTCTCAGTGAGACCCTGGTCCTGCAGTCCAAGCCGGCAGAGTGGGAAGAGTGGTTCGTGTTGAAGAAGACCTTGACAACAGGCAACCTCAAGTAGAGCGGTCTCGTAGTACCTTCCTTCCTCACATCCCTCTCCTGGCTCTCATAGTTTCATCTCATTAGGACAACCTCAACCCAATACCAAGAACACACTCTCCGCCACCCAACGCGCTCTTTCCTACTTTTCAATCGGCGTGGGAAATATATCCGCCTAAACTACGGTTTGGGCGACTCGTGTGCGTGTGTTTTGTGTCCTTTAGAAGTGGGTCTGTCCCAGTCCTCTACATTTCCCATTCTTCATTCGGCTCTCCATTCTCTCAGCTGTCCTCCGCCTCACCATACCACCTCTACCTCCAAAGAGAATAAAGAACAGAACTCAGTTAGTCTTAACCCTTTTAACCTCTCCCAACGTCTTCAAAGCATGTGTAATTATTAGTTTTTAGCAAGCGGGAAATAAGGTAGTTGTGTCGGTGGGCCCGGAGAGACTGGCCCAAGATTGAGAAGGGTCTGAGTGCCGTAGTAGTGGAGGGACTTTATGCGGACCTCATTCTCAGATATAGTTTGAGTCCTTGGAGCCTGGAGGGCTGTCAGTCCACACTACTGTCCAGTAAAATCCGCCGAAATAACAGTATTTAGTTGGAAAATGCCTCCTCAGACATAGTGAGCCTCTGTTCTGGTTGGGGCGTCCGAGTTCCGGTTTCCCCCCAGTACAAAACCTGGAAAATGATTCGGAGCTGAGGCTCGGCCAGCAGCCAGGGACCCAAGCTTATCTAGAAGTAGAAGTAGTTCCGAGTCTGGAACCGGTGGGATCCCTCCGGGGAAGGGATCCGAGGATTGGGATACGTTGGAGTATGAATTCCAAGTTTAGCGTCAAAACTTGGGTGAGCAAGAAGAAGAAGCGGTATCAGCAGGATGGATTTGATCTGGACCTTTCCTGTAAGTCATCATCTGTCTTCATGACCTTCGGCTTGTCACTATTCAATAATATCAATATACCTATCATTTATCACTAAATGACATCACCAATTGATAAAAGACGCCAGTTTAACCAAATCCAGGAAGTCGCGAATAATAATTGGTAAATATTGGAAAATAATCACAAATTGGCAATATAGTAAATAATGCAACTGTGCTAGTCCAAATCGCAAACTTATACTTAGTAAATAGTATTCAATTCACACATTTATGGAAGCAAACTTCCTATATCATATATCTTCTCTTCGGCTGCGGTAGTTTTCTAGATTGTCGCCGGTTGTCTCACTTTCTGAGTAGTTACGCTTTAGCTGTGCTTTCTCCGAAGATATAATAGATAGATCTATGATATAAACCCTATCGCTCGCGGTCGAGCACTGTGAGCCTTGTATTATGTATTAGCGTTAGCGCATAGCGGGTAGGCGGAGTTCCTTTCTTTTTAAATAGATATTTCTATATTTTTTACAAAGTAACATGTCATGAATGTTGGCTAAAACTTGAATCCGTGAATTTTGTGAATGACGCCATAGATATCTGTTCTAATATCATCGCAATGGGCTTCCCTGGAGAGAAGATAGAAGGATTCTACAGAAATAATATAGATGATGTTTACAGATTCCTGGAGGCGAAGCACTGTGGAAAATATAAAATCTACAATCTTTGTTCAGGTAAAGGGATTTCAGATAATTGGCGAAATTCATCATGATCAGTGACAAAGAACTTATCAATTGAAATTCTTCCTTAAAATTCATGAAGCAAGGAGTTTTTTTTTATCCGGGCTTTTTCTCTATTTCAGAACGTTCATACGATCCGCAAAAATTCAAAGGTAGGGTAGCCCACTTTCCTTTCAAGGATCACAATCCGCCGAGCTTGAGTATCATCCCGCAGGCAAGTTACAATAATCCTTAGTTAATTATACATACTGCACCACGAATCGTTTTACAAGGGTTTGGGTTCACATCCTACTGTTTTCATTCGCCAAGATTTAATGCAAGCACAAAGCCTACGGCGCAATTTATAATACGCTTGGTATTCATATTTAGTTCTGTTCTGACGCCCAATCTTGGCTGAGCAAACCAGACAACGTTGCAGTAGTTCATTGTAAGGCAGGGAAGGTAAGGTGACAGGGATATACAGAACCTTCCCATTACCGTGCTCGGGCTCACTAATCCATTCAAACACATTGTTTAATCTAGGGTCGTACAGGAGTGATGATTTGCTGTTACCTGTTACATTGTAAAATGGTTTCGACGGCAGAGGAAGCCCTGTGTCTGTATGCTTCGAAGCGGACTCATGATGATAAGGGAGTAACTATCCCGTCGCAGCAGAGATATGTTCAGTATTATGAGCGTATCCTTAGGTCACCAGAATTACAGTATGTAAACAGGTAAAATAAAAATCCAGAGACTCATAGTCATAATAGATAATTCCATAGTGAATAGTGAGCAAATTGGAGCAATATTTAGATAGAGTTTTATTCGGCAGGCCTGTGGTACTCCGTGAAATAACTTTGGAAGGAACGATCAGTACAACTGGGTCAACCGGCACAGTTTTTATATATATTACCCAAACTGGGACTGAAGACTTAACATATAGTTCGGGTCACGGCGGAATTGAGTGGAAAAAGAGTGGAGGTTAGTACAGAGTTGAGCAAAGTTGGATCTCTGGTTGTATTTACTCGTAATTTTCCTTTGATTTTGTTACAGCACCATTTACCATTGTATTTGAGCAACCTATTCCTCTTCGCGGGGACATCAAAGTTGAATTTTATGTTAAGAATATGATGACAAAGCAAAGACTCTGCCATTTTTGGTTCAATACGTTTTTCATAGACAAGGATCTAGGATTAAACAGTCGGGGAGATTATTCCACTTCCCTGACTTGTCGTACCACTGTTAGGTATGAGTCCACCCTACTCTATTCTGATGTCTTCATTAGTGAATCTATTTCTACGGGAAAATAATGCTTGTGATTCTGCAGGTTCACTGTTCAGGAAACACGGAACAGTAGTGATAATGTGCGGGAGCTGGAGAGAACAATGAGTTGTCCTCCTCCAACCGACCTGCATCGCCCACCGCTTCCGGAACAATGGACCCGCTTGGTCGAGCCGTAAGTTTAGAAATGTTCCTTCTCACGGATAACTGTCCAATCAGTCCTAAAATCCTTGTTCTATCTGATTGTGTCTGCAGATTCGATGGGATGAGCAAAGTTCAATCCTCTCCAGCGAATATGTTTCTGTCGTTCCAGAGGCCCGACCTAGACAAAGCTAATAAGAAACTTTTCACAAATAAGTCTAATTTTAAGGTGACGCTGGGTCTCAGTCAGCACGAGTCTGAGACCGGGAACAACACAACCTCTCCCCGGTGTTATCGTTCAAATAGCGACTCTCAGCAGCCCCAGCAGCAGCCCCGATACAGTTCAAGCTCCAGCAGCAGTTCGTGCACTGATGATGACTTGTCCAGTGAGGGCTCTGCGGACTCCGCAGGGGCCGTGGGTGGCGGAAGGAAGAACAACAAACTCTAATTATTATTAATTAAATGTAATGAAAAAGGCTGCTTCGAGTACAAAGATTTAAATGAAAAAAGAAATATGGATTCTACGTATTCGAGAATAATATAATATATACGATTTAAGAGACTTGTACTTATAGGGGGTGTGGTGGGCACTGGGCACGATACAGAAAAAAGTGAGAAAAGATGAGAAGAATGAAAAACAGAAAAATATAATAAACGAGCATTCTTTTTTTTAGAACACAAAGTACGACCCAATGAATTGAGTTGGTCTTTATTTCCAAGTTTGTAGTTCGGAAGAAAGTCAGGAGAAAGTGGTGAAAGGTGGAGAGTAGGTGCGAAGCCTCTCCATATCCCAACTGATGTTGGATTACGCTATGATGCTGATCTCATGAGTTAAATCAGGACTTAAATGTTACGTGACTCTCCAATTTAGGCACATTCTTGCTTGGCAATTCAGCTACTGGTTGCGTCCGACGATACTTGGACTTCATCTGCTTGACTTCGTGATCAACTCTCTTCTTCGTCTTCTGAGCCTCTACATGGAACCTAAACTCAAGAAAAAAAACGTAAGTTATAGCATAATTTCCCTTCCATCTCTTTCAGCTCACCGCAGCTTCTTGGAACTGGTTCGATACCATTCAAAACAGTAGTAAAGGCCGACCTGGATATAATGGGAATGCATGGTGAATGCATTAACTGTATGCACTGAACTATGTAGAATATGATTATGTAGAAATCGGACTTACGACGCAAATCAGTTCAAATGCTAGAAGGGGAAGTCCCATCAGTACTAAGTAGTGATAAATAACTTGTCGTTCTAATTTGAAGCAGCCTCTCTCATACGCTCGGTCCTCTGTACACTTCGAGTTCAAGGAGGCTCAATTTATATAAGGGTACTTTTGATCCAAATCCTGAATTCTATGTAAGTACTGCTAGGCAAGTGTACCTTATTTTTGTCCACTCCGCAGCAACCCTCCGCCCGTACAATAGAACTATAATTGTTTATGGCGCCCCAAAGTATTTCGTGCGAGCTTTCTATTCCGCAGCACTTCCGCTAAATACAGAAGAGACCATTGCTGAAAGTTGAGTATATCTCTTTTTATTTAAACGACAACTGAAACCTTACGGCAATCTGTGTGACCGCCCAGAGGGCCTTATCCTCATTTTGATCCAGGCTCTGACTTGAGGAGGCCATCTTCATGTCGGCATAGACTAGTGCCTTGTAGCGCACTAAAACGATGCCCGTGAGCGGTAGGAAGACGAATAGATGAGCCGCACAAACTGCCGTAAGAACGTTATACTAACGGACACATAACTCTGTTACAGCTTTGAGTTTAATTGCAATTAGGCATCAAGTTTCGGACTCACAACGAGTCGAACAGGCTTCCGAAATTTCCTCGTCTCTCCCGCTAGGACCCTAGTGACGCCGAGAATGATGAGTAAGAGACTGAACAAGAACTCCCCAATGCAGGCTATCGTGAAGGCGTACTTCATTCTTAATACGGCAAACGTGTGGCTTTCCCCATAAAATTTGCAGAAGACGTAAGTCCATCCTACCAGTGGGGCCTAAAGGATTAAAGGGAGGGGAGAGATAGTGCTTGAGTCACAGGCAACAATATTTGGGACCCGTCGTGGGGGGCCACGTACGCTGAGAAGAATTTGACCTATCCAGATGACCGTGTGCAGCAGCAGGACTTTCTTATGCAGTCTTTTACCCGCGTTGGCATCTAGGCCCTTAAGGGACTTGTTCCTTAGGACAACAACCATGGGCTCTGAGTCAGGTCGAGACCTGGGACGAGGGCGGGTCGGAACGTTCGGGGTACCCCGTACAGGCATTGGGAACTGGGCCGGCGTATTCGTCACTGTAGTACTTGGATTTGGAGTTGGAGCCGGAGCCCTCGTCGTACCTTGGGTCACATTTGGGACCAGAACAGAGGCCGCGGCGGGTTGGGCCACTGCCGGTGGCTTTCCCGCGTCTTTAGCCTGAGGATTTGAAGCCATTTACTATCTCTGAACTGATCCCACAGAAAGTCCAGCTATTCCGTCATTTGCAAAACAATGATTCGATTAATGTAGCTACTAATTTTTATTATTTAAATTATTAAAAGATTTAATAGCTGCGTTATCACGTTCATTGAGAGCACTTTGTTACAAAAACAACGCATTTTGCGTAGGGCTTCATGTAATGCAGGTTTGCCATGACATAATTTATTTTATTGAGTAGTCCAAGGGCTCAGCTCGCGTTATGCCGCATGCATGTATCAATATTGATTTAATTCAAGGGAAAGCCTTCCCGTTTGCATATAGGGAGACACCGGAAAACATAACGTCAGAATTTTTTTAAGTGAAAGTTGACATTTTAAGCTTAATTTTGTTTTTTTCGGATTCAGTTGTAATGAGGTTTTAGCTTTAATACCAAGGCCTCGGCTGCAGTTGAGTTATGACGACACAGTAATAACTGTTATGTTTGTCTGTAGCATTAATGGTAGTCTACAGTCTTTCCATTTTCACTTTACTGTTTTACAACTGGGGAAAGCTTTACAATTTGTTAAAATTATTATGTGCAATGCAGAGGAAAGAATACTCAACAATTGACTTCCAAATAATTGCTGCATAGATGGTAAGAGGCTTCCGATGGCTGAATGTGGAATGCAGCTCCTAAATGGAGTGCAGCAGTAATGATCATTGTCATTTTGCACTTCCAATTTATTTGGCCAATGCATCTTACCCTTGTAATGATACACGAACTGTTTGGGTTAATGACAATGACAACTAAAGAACGGCTCCTACGCGTTTTTTCTCTCTTTCGCTTTAATACACTATAAACTATGACAAGCATGTAATTGCGTATCTCTGCGGCTTGCATTTTGCATTTAGTATGTCTGACAAAGCCTAGAATGTAATAAACAGTTCTGTTTAAATACATAATTCGACATTTTTGACTTCTTCGACTTTCACCCCGGATAACCTTATTTCAAAGGCGTTATAAAAGGCGTTCTAAAGACTCAGAACTCGTGACATAATTCACACCTACGCTATATGCCTATACTCTACATCTTCCATTATTAGACCCGAAATATTCTTAGTTTTGTCAAACTTTTCCATGTAGTAGCTGTCAGGAGTTAAAGTTAAAAGTCATCTATCCTAGAAAACTGTTTAATGAATACATCTAAAGCTGCGGTGCCGTTTAAGAGCGTACGAGTCGGTGCTTACTGATCACATGAATTGAGAATGGGAATACAGTGTCTGAGCAAAGAGGCTGGGACTTTAAGCCGAGGCAGAGATGACGGCGAGAGGACCCAGAAGGCAGATCTACCTGTATTGACTCCCTGGGCCCATGATGCAGAAGGGCTGCCTGCTTTTTCTTTTCAATATTAAATTGGAGGTACTCCTGCTCCTGGCCTCGCCAGTCCCTGTAGATGGGAAAGACGGAGGGAGTCAAATGAGTTAAATAACGGGAAGTTGACATACATTTCTCATCTTGTTACTGCAGTCCAGTTCTACTTTAAGTGAAGACCAGAAAAGGCATCAGTCTCTCCACCTCATTGGAGAGCTCATTCACTTCTTCTTTTCCCAGCATCCAAACGCACCTTCCCTTGGCCCGCTCCATCCACCACAGTCCACCAGAGTCCCTACGCCCGGCCACAGCCTCTTCTATTGTTATAGCTCACCCAGCCCGACGGTCCCAAAATGCTATTCTGACCTTTCGAGAAAAGGGACGTCTGGAGTGAGCGTAGAGTGGGACCAAGGAACCATGTCCCTTCTTCCGTTAGGGGGGACACAGACACAGAGCAATAATAACAGTTAGATTGGAGGGATCATCCAGCATATTTTAGCCTTTGAGTCAATAGGAAGTGGAAGTGATTGTGGGGGTCGGAAAATGGAGACCAGGAATTGGAGCCGGATTACCGTAAGTTGTTAGCCTCCCTCTCGAGCCACAAGCCATCGTCTTAAAGTTCTCGGTATCGGGCTGCCTTTCCAGTTTCTACGCCGCTCAATCTGCTAGTGGATTTAATGCTAACCTGAGATCAGGAGTTCATACGGTTAGATGTACTGAAGTAACCGTTCTTACCAGTGGTACAGATCATTGTTTCGGATTTTCGCATTATTCGGGATCGGGAATTATGTGAAAATAGCAAAATCCTTCAAATCAATATTCTTAGGCATGAGTAATTGTTAAATTATTTTTGTGTAAGACGTGTGCTTCAGGTTCATGAAAAGTTGGGCCTATTTTCGAATCTTTTTCACTGCAACTTTTTTTTCACATACTGCGTAATAAAGTAACACTAACGTAATTACTTAATTGAATACCTAATATTATTAAAACCAATAGTATACAATGCTTCACTACAATTTACTTTTTATGGTTTCCGGTCCGGAGTAAGTCAGTTTATTTTTGTTTTTTCGTAAAATTTTACATTTTAAATTGCACCGCATCCATTGCCAAATTGAGGGGGGGGGGGGGGTGTCAGCTACTCATTAAGAAAAATGGGCACAATTTGCAAGCGCTTTTGCATTACGAATTCTCGACGTTCCCGTCCTCCCCATGCACTTTACGCACCAGTACTGTACTGAGCAGAGAGAGTGAGGTTGACGTAATTTAAAAATAATAATTTATGTAAGTTGTTAAAATATTTGCACTAATTCATAATTAGCAACTTAGTAAGTTCTCTACTTTTTTTTCTGTTATGTGAGTCCTTTTGGATTCTAATGCAGAGCAGTCCTACTTTATTTTCACTTTTTCTCAAGCTAATGTTAGGGTTTACGGCAGAGCATACATAGTGTAAGTGGTGGAGCCCTACTTTTCCTTCTCAGAACGAAATTCTCACCGACTCATTCCTTATGACAATGGGAGGGCTTGGTTGTTCCTATTTTAGCATTCACTGAATACAATATTAGAACTCTCATTTTCTTACAGTTACAGCTCATCTCCAACATATGCATTCTGGTATTCTAACTAATTATTAGCCTTAGTTACTGCCGTCGTCGACTAGCAGCGAATTACCGGGATTGCATTTTTGCACAGGAATTAAGGCTCTCCCATCGTAATGTTGCACTTTTAAGGTGCCTTCGTATTAAGATAATCTGAGGAGGGAAAGACTTGCAGTGTAAACAAACGACCCCGTACCTGCTTCACGATGTTTTGTCTATTGATTTAAGTATGTCAGACCATGGGCGCCCCCATCAGTTACTTTGGCCAGCCCTGCGAATAAAAAATGGCATGAGGGTGGAAATGGCCTAAAACTGATTTCTATCTACTAACTGTACAAACAGGTGCTCCTAGCCGTGGGCTCATTAGTGGCTGCCCAAGATGAGTACATGACATGCTCTCGGCCTGTAAAGTCATCCCGGGCATCTCGGCAACACGTCGAGTCCCCTTGCCAGGGCATGGAGCATGGGGCCGAGACCTGGTGCAATCTCCCGGGACCAACATATCCATGGTAGGTTCCTAATGAATTAACCCACGCACGCATTTAACGCTAGACTAACGCAATTAACGAGCTACACTTGTTTACATTGCTCATTTCAGGTCAGGTGAATATAAGCGTCCAATTGTCAACAATTCACAATATTAAATATTTTTGGTTATTTTTCAAGTCTTATACTAGGTCCACGTTTTTGCAAACTTAACCTAAAATGAAACAGTTGAAAATGAAATTATCCAATCCGGTTTTTGCCAATGTGACTGCTTACCGCCTAAATAGTTATCCCACTCACTAATCACTGATTCTGGTCCCAGGCATGCAGTTCGCCGATTCGTTTTCGAGAACCAAGGCCTAATGCGGCGGATGTACGGGGAAGTCCGCCAGCTCTCCCTCCTCCGGATGGAGTTTTCGGGTGACAGTAACAACCTGGAGGAGTCCCGTGACTTTGATGAGCTCTTTAAGCCCATCACGACCTTCGGGCCCCCCTCAACGCTCCCCAACTTCCTGCTCAGCACTGAGTCGAGCCCCACGCTGGTCGTGACGAGCGGGACCGAGGACCGGCCCAGCACCAGCACCGGTTCCCCCACGGCCGAGGCTGGGCCCGAGCCAGAGGATGACACTGGGCCCACAACCCTGGAAGGAACTACGACGACGGAGGAGATTGGGAGCGGCGGCGGGGAGCGGGACAGCGGTGGGATGACTGATGAGCCAGACCCAGAAACAACCCCGGTCCCTCCAGGCTCCCTGGAGGAACCCCTTCTGTCACAGTCCCCGCCACTGACTGACGATGAGAAGACCCGTGGGGAGGGTCAGGTTCTCTTCCAGGACTTTGACAGGGTCAACAGTCCCGGTCTACCGACGAGCACGACGGAGGAGCCCAGGATTCGGACCACGAATAAAGTCGGGGTGTAAGTTGAGCATGCCTTCCTCTCCTCCATACTGACCTAACGTAGGTTGACCTCCCTTCCAGAAATGCCTGCCCTGTGAAGGAAGAGGTCGTGGCCCCGTACTGGGCCAACAATACGCGGGGGGAGATCCTGGCCCTCCTCAATCTCTATCCCTTCGAACAGTACATTCATTGGGAGAAGTGCACCAACGAGCATCGTCAGATGTACTGCAGGGACGGCTGCAGGTAAGAGCTCCAGACGACTAGCTTAAGAAACACAGAAATTCTTAGTTTGGGCATTAAATTGAGAGAGTTGGACCGTTCCAGGTGTGAGCAGCAGTATCGGCTCCATAGGCTCCTTGCCTTTGACCCCCAGAACGAGTGTCGGGGGATCTTCTCGGACTGGTTCCGGTTCCCGTCTTGTTGCGTCTGCAAGTGTTACTTTGACGACCTCACGGAGCGGGTCACGTTTAACCGGAGCCCACGAATCATCATAGAGCCCCGGCTCCCGGCCTACGAGGGTAGTTTGGACGACCAGCTGAGCCTGCTGGACCTGGACGGGCCGGATGTCAATGGCGTGGATGACTCCCACTTCTTCTACAAGTACGGAAGCTCCTTCCGACAGCCTCGGAAGTAGGCGCTGCAGATATAACTTGTGCTTAGGCGAGACTGGCATGACTGGATCAAGGGTAGAGAGAAAATAGAAAGCAGGCCTGTATTTATTTGTTGAGCCCAATATAATTGCCTTCTCAATAACTTTGCTAATTCCTAACGATAGACATAATAAGCCCATCTTTATTTGTATTACACTAACCCAACGAATCACTCCATTGCAATGAGTCACTGGCAGGACAGATAGGCATCCTAAATGCATCTTCTACGTATAAATTATTGTGATTATGATTATTACGTAGTATTTACTTATACGCAACCTATGTAAATCCTATTTATTGTATTTCTATACGAATTCATTCTGAATCGTACGGATTAGTTATCTTAATGATGCAAAAGCTCGCAGAGAAAATATTTTTATATTTTTTACCTACTCTCACTTTCCTGTTAAGGTATCGGGAATTATCTTTCTTGTAAGCTAATCTTTCTTGATAGACTCAAGAAAGATGTTTCACGGAGACAGCGTAATAATCCGAGCTAATTTTTTATTAATATTGACCATTATTTCAGGCGGTCACATGAATAGTATTACCAATGAATAAACTTCCTCTAACTTCAATTCCGGGCAAACTGTTCTCTGAAATAAAATAATAAATCCTACTTAATCCACGCGTTCAGAGTATGCAGTGCTTTCACCTGTCTAACCGAGCTGTCACATGGGTCTAAAGTTCTGTATCAGGTGCATGAAAGTGTCAAACCGAGCCGAATAATTTTCAATGATGCCCCTCAGCAATAAATAAAGTTACAATTATCGGCGTCCATTGCACAAATGCATGTAGTAAATTATTCGTTCCGAAACATATTCGGCATGCTTGTATATTGTTCGGATACTAGTGAAAGTTCAAAAATAGCCTTTTCCTTCGACGCCGGAGCAATAGGACAGTGACCGGTCTCTGGAGGCAGTCTCCGAGTCCAAAGCTGCCCATCTCCCAGCTCCAAGCAGATCCCGAACTCTGGTTTTTCCTGACTGCGCCAATCAATAGTTCTAAGGCGAAGAGCCTGCTCCGTATCATCCTCATCCTCACATCTCCCCAACTTTCTCCGGATCTCTTCCATCCGGGAAAGGCAGTGCTACTGAGGAGGAACATGGACCCAGCCAATCGATACGGAGGTGAGTTTAATCTATGTAACTTAAGGTCATCAACTCCAAAGGCTTACAGCATTTAATACAATATGCAGATTTCTACAAAACAGAGCAGGAGCGGGTCCCCGGGGCTGGGATGACGCGAAAGCGGAAGATCCCGTCTGAGGATCACAACCACTCAGCCTCCAATGAAGGGTAACTGAAATACTGATCTCTAAATATCTAACAGATCTCATCTTCACTGATTCACTTTGTTCTATATGTATCTATGTAAGCAGGATTTACGAGGAGCTGAGTCGGCTTCGGAGCCTTGTGGACGAGGTTGACGGGGGACGGGCCGGGGAGTCGGGGAAGACCGGGATTGACGGCTCCATCATGTCCACCGTCTTTGGAATAGTTTTGGTCATGATCCTCTCTATTAGTGTCTACGCCTTCACGAATCTCTACAAGGCCCTAGTCAAGAGATTCTCCAAGGAGGAGTAACCCGGACAAGGAGACGAGCTCGCAACTCACAACTACATTGCCAAAGTCGACAAAATACTCAATTTTGAGGACCTGGAGTAGATAGTGTGGGCTCAAATCATTCCATTTTGGAAATCATGACCTAAACCCTAGACGTTCACTTAGAAAAATGATTTTATATCCTGGATTTTGGCCTAAAAATTGATTTTTGAGGTAACATTTTGGCCAGTGATTTTTTGGAACAAAGTGTTGTGATTTTGTCTTTCCATGCTATTATGTAGAAGGAATAGAAATACCTTGAAATATCTGCATTTAATTTTTGCGAGATCGAAATCTCTTAGACATACGAATGAGGGAATGACGTCAAGTTCAGGACACTCCCACTGAAGTGCAAATGACCAAGAATACTCGTAATGATTATAATGATGCCTCCATGGAATAAAATATACTCACTTTTTGAATAGTTCATAGCTGGGCTGTAGGAACCTCCGCCTTACCTTAATACATGATTTTATTAGCTAGATTGTTCTGTTTCCAACGAGGGGCCACAAGACGAAAGTAAGTCTCAAGTCTTTTAGATTAATTAAGAATTTTTGCAATACAGATTATCTCTTACGTATGTATAGTAGGTAGTAGGTAGATGTAGGTAGTATTTAAATATGTTACAATAGAACGCAGACTCATCTTCACCGATTGGCCAGGGAATTACTCGTGTTATTCGTCAGCGTCTCATTGGAGTGCGAGAGCTCGTACTCCATGACTTCCGAATAAATGAGGTCCTTCCATTGGTCCACCGTGTGCTCACGGTCATCAACGGAGTGATCGTAGGGACCCGGGGCGGGCTGAAAAACAAATGGCGAATTAGTATTGAGAGTGACCTGGACTGGGAGACATAATCTTGATTATTGTCCACTTACCGCGTTAACCTCGGACTCGTCATACCAGACGTTGATGTAGGGATGGAGGAGTGCCTCGTCCACGCTGATCCGGCGCTCTGGGTCAATTACGAGCATTCTGGAGAGGAGGTCACGGGCCTGGCCGGCCTTCAGTCTGGAATGTTCAGAGGAGTCAGAGGGGAAGAGGACGTCGGGAAAGAGGCGCTCAAAGTTGTAGCCGGCGAAACGGGGACGATTCTCGACGTAGTTTCGAACCGTCGTTTGTAGTCTTCGCATGAATTCGGCATGCGGCGTCCCTAAGAAATAGACAAGTTTAGAAGAATGTAAAATGTGCCTTGCTGAATCGAATCTGGACCTTCTGGGCATACCTAACTGCTCAATAATTTTATTCCACTGATCAATGTGATCTGTGCCCGGGAAGAGGACCCCGCCCCGGATCATTTCGCCCATAATGCAGCCCACGGACCAGATGTCAACGTTCTCTTTGTAGCCCATACCGAGAATGACCTGAAGTAGGAAACAATTAGTTAGTATGCGTTAAACAAAAACGGAATGTGATGGGTCTGCTTCAATTCAGACCAGACTTACTTCGGGAGCACGGTAGTACCTCGTCACAACGTAGGGAGTCATCATGAAAGTAGTCCCGGCAGTCCGGGCTAACCCAAAATCTAAAATCTTTAGCGTGCAGTCTGATTTGACAACAATGTTTGAGGGCTTGAGATCCCTGTGGACGGAGACAGAGATAGCAATTTGAAGTAATCCGAGTTATCGAATAAAAGTTGCAATTTATAATGCGGACTTCGAGGCCCTTACCTATGAATGATCCCTGCTGAATGAAGATGTTTGATTCCGCAGAGCATTTGATAGAGTAAGTATGACATCCGTTCATGGTCAAGATCCATATTTATAACCTAGGGAGAACATGGAAAATGTAAGCAATTTAATTCAAGCAACTAACAGGATGTTCTTCAACTCCTATTGTAATAAAATGCGGTAGAATAATAGCAAATGTGATAGATTTAGGGCTTATGACATTTACCTGTCCCAAATTAGCATCCATTAGTTCCATGACTAGGTAGACATCTTGAAATTCCTCAAGACTCTTCTGAGGCGTAAACGCATTAAGCAGCCCAATTATCTGCAAAACAAAAAGTTACAGGTTTTATAAACAGAATGTATTATGTAGCTGCTGCAGCTTGCAGCAATCATAATATTATCTCCGATACAGTCACAGTTAACTTACATTTTTGTGATTGACCAATTTCATGAGCTTGAACTCTCTGTAAGCTCTTTTGGCATGGGTCACATTCTGAAAGGGTCTTGACAGCTTCTTGATTGCCACGTTCACACCTGAACAAGTATCATAGGCAGAACTACGGAAATCAAACAATAGGGGAAAGTTTCATAAATACTGAATAAATACATTTGTGCTTACTTAAACGCATAACAAGTGTGTATAACCTACACAATTGGTGGACTAATAAAATACTTATTTGTGTTTCGACGTCGCTCACTTTAAACTAATTTGTTAATTAGTATTATCCTATCCCACGAAGAAATCCTGACATAGGTTCCCAGTCCATTAGGTCAGTCACGCGATGAATTTTCCGGTTAACGACGTTAAGGCTATCGATTAGAGTTGCTTATGTTGCTCTAATTACATAATTACCGGAAATGTAAATATTTATATTTTAATTTTATTGAGTTTGTAGTAAACGATGTTAAGACACACGACACACGGCTAGTATTGCCAAATATTAATGTATCTGTATATAGTAGGTACCTCAACAATATTTCTTTTAAATAGCGACTTTTATCGTTATACTGTAGAAGCACATTAGAATAGGAGTCAAAGTTAATTAGACAGTACGTACTCTTCAATAGTATTACAAAGTACTACTATGTATATTGTAATGTAAGCCTGGACTAGGCGCAAGGCGCATTAGCAATTGGAAGTAGGATCCGTTTCCGTTCCTACTTCTAAGTACCTTACATTCACGCTCAAATACAAGTGAATGGACGTACCATACGATTCCCTGAGCCCCTGATCCGATGGGCTTGAGGTTCTGGTACCTCTTGAGGATCGTGAACTTGGTATCTCCGATTTCGACTGTGTAGAATCCTGGGGCGGGGGCCGCGGCGGGTGTGGCACTGTTCCCACTCGTACTACTCTTGGACATCCTGAGTCCAAAGGGCATTTAAGACCTAGTTCCACTTCCAGACCTCTTCAACGTCCGATTCCCACTAATCCCTCTTCTCCCAGGCCAAACCAAAATAAAAAGAACCTCTCGCTGATAAGCTAATGGGAGAAGTAGAGAGCTCGTGACTTTGGCTATACGTGTTGGTGTTGGTGATATTGCGGTCCAGCAGGCAGTGGGGATGGTGAATGAGGACGAGGATGACGAAGAGGAGGAACTATGACGAGATAAATATAAGGATGACGTAGTTCTATTCCGAGGAGGGCGAGAGGCAGAGGAGAGGAAGAAACAAGTAGTGGTATGCTTATTTGTTCCTTTGCAGATTTATGCTAACTTGCAAAATTGTGTGTCCTGTCCCTGTCCCTACTACGTAGAGCACCTTCTCTCAATCAATCCAAGTTGGTTCTGGGTGCAGCAGCAGCAGCAGAGGCATCCAAGATGTTGAGAGACCGACTTTTCCCTTGTCGTCTCTGTCTCTAGGACTATCGATTTGATCAGAGGGGAAAAGAAAGGACTTTCCGCCTGGATTTAGCTCCCCTTCCTTCTCCCTTTGTCAGAAGGACTCAGGTGGTGGGAAGACGGGGAAAGCATGTTACCAATTAAAGTTTAATTTAACTTCGGGTTCTTGGGGTAGCACTGTCACATCATTTTTAGCACATTTAGCGAATTACCTGCAGGGCAAATATGAAATATGACTATGCCTAGAAAAACGTTTACTTGGAAGAATACAGAATAGAACGGCCGGTGCCAATTATCGGAAGGCCCCAATCCTACTATCATTTAGATTCCGTTCTCGAATTAAAAGCCAGTAGAATTATGTCTACTTATTAACTTTAGCGCACATTAATTGTGCCCATCTGATCCTCATTATTAAGTTCATCCGAAACTATTGTTATGTATAGTTCGCGACTCCTCACTTCTAAAAAAAAGTTGTATCTCGGCGTTAAAGGCAGCAAAAGACAAATACAATTCGTTTACTTCCCTCTTACACTCGATCAATTTCTCCTTACCTATCTGCCTAATAGATATAAAAAGTGGAACGCTAAACTCTGAACATATAGTTAATATTTTGAATATTCTCGGTGCCCTTTCGAAGTTTCTTTATGGGTAGATAATGAGAATTTGTATTAATGTAATCTGTCCCAGAATTGAAACCATTATCAGGCCCAAGAACACAACAGGAAGTTGGAAATTATAGAAAGAGTTATATGATTCAAAAATGCCAAATATGATCCTAGTACATATCCGATATCCGGCAGCTGCAGCCTGGACTGTATATTGTAAATGTTAATGGATCTTCTCATGTAAAGCAGTCAATTTAAACAGTTTTCCTTTTCCACTGTATTCACGCCCAGAGCACTTCAGCAAAACAACGGTGAACCGTTTGTTTTCTATATCTCATTTTTTAGATTGAATTAAAAAATATTTTTCTCAAATGAGCACGAAGCACAATAGCTCATTCGGAACTTGCTGGCTTTGTTCTATTATGTAATGTTGCATTTTAAACAAGTTAATAACGAGCTTATGTTTTTAGTTTTCACTATCTCTTACATCTACTTATTTATTGAACACTTTCAAATAAGGTATAAAATGTAGTATAAATGGGTTTAACAGTGGCAGTTAACAACCGGGTTTCTAAGCATATATTTGTAAAGCACTATTGTAGTTGGAAATTGGACGGAGCTGGAAAGTTGCTAGAGAGGCGTCTTGACAGTCTTTTTAAAAGTATGGTCATTGGTCATGTAACATGTCACAAAAGAGTATTCCGTTCTCTCCAACTATAAACTATAATGTGACAATCTTCCCTGAAATGAGCTACGGATTTACTAAGTAATAGAAGAGAGCCGCTGTCGTTGCTAGAATCAATGCAGTCGGGACTTTGAGGAAATCTGAGCTATTGCAGGAGTCTTCAGAACAATAGCATTCTTCCCAGTAAACTCCGTTTTCGTAAATCCCCCAATTGCAGACCCCGGTCACGCCGGTGTCCGACACTGAGGCACATCTCCGAATCACTTGCCGCCATCTAATAATATGTGTTTGAAAAGGACAGTCAGGATAACTGTACGAAAATAAATACTACAGATTTACGGGACTAGCTTTTCAACTATTTATCTAACCTCCCGTCCCAAATGAAGCCACGCGGGCTCTGCTGTGTAATCTTCATGCAGAAAGTGCCCGGAGTCACGGCTTCGTCCCCTTGACAGTCTACCGGGATATTACGGTCCCGGTCAAACCCGGCATAGACCCCACAGTTGTCATTGACCTTGTCCTCTGCCGAGCTGCACTGGTAGCATCGAATCGCGCCTAAATTCCGGTAAATCAAGACGGTAATAAAATTAATCCCAATGATGATTAAGAAACGGGATACTTAGTGTAGGTTGTCATCCCCTGAGCTGGGTAACTAATTGTATTGTTCCAACTTACCGCCGTAGTTCCATAACGTAGAAAACAGAACTAAAAGAACTAAATTCATTTTAATGGGAAAGTACACAGCTAGCCCATTCGTTAGTTTTAGCTGGTATTTATGAGTGCTGTAACAGATAACCGAGGATACGGTTCGAAATTGAGCGGGCCAGTGAACGGCACACCTGTTTCAGGCTATTGTTGTTCTCTTCAGGTGTGGCTCAGGTGAGGCAGGTATATACATATTGCGAGAAGGCATAGAGTGAGTACATATACAAATATAGGGCCCATATCATATCTGTAAATGGATGAATCATACGGCTAAGGACAAGAAACTCTGCGGCGACGTATTACTCATGCTATTATGCTATAAGACATATAGTGTCAAATGAAATGGATATCTTGTCATGCAGGATGCAGGCCAGGTGAGACGTGAGTCACCTGCCTGGACATATGTAGTATCGGATGAGTACTCAAAGAAATTATTAACTGTTTTGTATTACCTTAAACGCCAATTAAGAACTATAGAAATATAAGCAATGTTCGAAACCTCTATTTGGCATTTATTGCTGTAGATTAGTTGGAAATGATCTCGGATTTCAAGACACCATCTTAATACAACATGGTTACTACAAATGTAGAGATATAAAGACATACAAAAGTTATACCTAGTACCTAGTTGACATGGACGGAATAATAAGTTAAGGAGAGGTTCATGGTTCATGTTCCATTCTAACCTATAATACAATTTTGGATTATGAGCATTGTACGTTGTAAGTTCTAATTGTAAGCTTAGTCAAGGTGTATGTATATTTATGGAAGTAGAGAGCTTAAATTAACAGATGAGTACAAGATTGAGAGCGTTGTTTAATGAATTCTCCACAGCATGGAACAGCAGCTTGGAATGATTTAAGGCCTCCAGATATTAAATAGGGTTCCATTTAAGGATCCAGGTCTTAGGTTTTCTAAGTTAGTTCTTTCAAGTCAGCCTTTTAGAAAATGGATCAGAATCCCGACAGTAATTAAGTAGAAGGGCGGGGCCGCCTTTCCCGAATCATTGCACCCTTCTTTACCCCTGAAAGTAAGAACCACAAAACGTTTGTTACATATTTAAAATGCCCCTAAAATGATTTAAGGATTTAAGAACCTTACTGGCATAGACAGTCTTCCACGTAAATGTCGTTAGTTCCAGATCGTCGTCTGCAGTACCGTTCATCCCTCCCGATTCCCGGCTCACCAAGGAACCCGCAACTTCTTATGTAACGCCAAATCCCTTCCACTGTTAAACACGCACAGTGAATTAATATAGTACACTACTGTCCCGATAAATACAAGGATTGCCTGAGAATAAAATAAAATTATACTACCTTTTTGTGAGACTTTCCGGCACATTGTAGCCTTAACTCCCGGCAAGTTATCCCTGAGTTGATTGGCCGAGTCGCAGTCAGTAATGACATAAGACCGATTGTCAAAAGGGTCGGCACATTTAATGTCCAAATAACTATTGCACACCCAACACTTGATCCCGAGCGTTTCTGGAAGGGTTACTGGAAAAAAGGAAATGTTTGATTTTGGGAGTTGAATATATGTTTTGAAAACAGGATTCATTTTACTTACATATGACGACGAGGCCAACGTATAGGGAGACCACGCTAACAAATATTAATTTCCCCATCCTACGGTGCTAAAAATAACAACCGTTATACTGTATAAAGCTCGCTAGAAAGGAACTCGGGTACAAAAATTAAATGGTAAGGCTAAGGCACTTGTTCTCCGTTTGGAAATATTACTAGAGCCGAGAATATGTATACATAGATATAGCACACCTTGTTTTTTATTTTCTCAAAGCTCAGGTGACACTAACAAGGTTTTTTCACCTGTAGCCGCCAAGCCAAACCAAAAAAGCTCCCTCGGGTCTCTATATGAACGCCTCATTTTTTAAGGGGTTGACCAGGCTGAAGCTGAAGCACATTCATATGTAATGTAGGTATATTCAGTATAATCATATTGTGTAGCCCCTATTTGTTGTGTACCTGTACATTAGGCTTGTCCTGTGGGGTAAGCCGCAAGCTGACTCCAATAGTCTCGAATCCAGACACAGGGTTGCATGAGAATTTGATGGAGAATTTGAACCGGAGTAATAAATTAATGTACGGCAAAATTGTATATCCCGGCTTTATTGTTGCGTCATATCATTGTCACCACATTTCTGGAGCAGCTCGGATTTAAGACACACAATTATTTTGTCAGGAATAGATCCCTGAAACGCTAGTGTCTGATTTTGACAAGGTTTGCTTTTATGATTTCTTGGAATACTCTTCCCGAATCCAAACGTGTTGCTGCTATTGGGATTCTACCTGATGTGATGTATAGGAAGCTGGATCTAACTTCCTGTATCTATAACAATGGAAAGTAGTTCATCTTTATATAGAACAGGACAAAGTCCTCAATCCCTTCTTTCCACAATAGTGGGTCATCCTGACCTACGGAAAAACCTAACGGAATTTCCGGAGTTCCTGTTTTGGACAAGATAGCTCTTATTCTGAGCCGTGTATAAATAGAGGTACGAACTGATTGGAAGAGACGCAGTTCTTCCTGAATGTTCCAGCCGAAGTCTTGGTATAAGAATCTTCCTCCGTATCCATAGAGCCTTTTATCTTATAGCAGTTCAAATTCTCCGTGTATTTTTGGGAAGGAAAATGGTTTCCGTTAATTCAGTCTTAATTATTCTGAGCGTGTTAGCAATTAGTACTCTGAACATTCGTGCACAAGACATTAGTTCCTTCTTTAATCAAATGATGAGGGAGTATGTTCCTAAGAACACAAGGCAGTATACTATGGTGAGTTGGCCGATTAGAGATAGATTTTAATTAATTTATAATTCTGAGTAATTATGTTAATTTTTAATCAATGCTTCTGAACAGTGAATTCGTAGGCGCGCATTATAATTTGTGTATATTTTAATTCCTTCTGAATAGGTTAACGGAGTTCCAGTTGAGGAAGGAGATGGAGCTTCTGAAAGTGGGATCCTTGAGCGTTTTGCTGAGTCCCCTTCAATTGGGCCTTTAGTGAAAACAGGTAAGTTTATATTGTGAATTATCTGCCAAATTAGAAAATATTAAACTGAGTGCTAAAATCTTACCCGCTCACCTTTTTAAAAATATTAACTGAAAAAAGGATCGGAGGCGATAGTTGAGGTTTTAAAACATAAACTGTGAATATGGCCTTGATATGTAGTATACGCTTTTCGGATAGGTTCCTTACCTACTTTAGATACAAACCAACTACGTAGTTGTAAATTATAGTCTTCGGCGGTAGTATTTATTGTAGAGAGATCAAGTCAATTTCGACGCCAAGAATTGATTTTACGTGAATAAGTTTAAGGTTATTTCTTTGCCAAGCCCTGAAAGTCTGCACGGCAATTTGTATTGGGTATTTTTAATGATCTCGATATCTGTATTTCAGTTCTTGCAAATGGCCAAGAACCATCGTTCCTTAATGCCGGCCCATGGAGCCCGTCCTCAGCTCCTTCGTCAAAGCCTTCGTCTTCCTTCTTTTCGTTCTTTGGACGAAGTAGTCCGTCCGACTACGAACACGAGCCCGACATAATCACGGCGGATGACCTGGAGCAGCGGAGTGACGACGGGGCGGTTCAGGAAATTAAGATTCAGTCATCAATGTCATTTCAATAGGAAAGCGCAATGCTGACCTAGTGCTAGTTTCATAAAAGTGCTTTTGAGTCTAACCGAAATTATAATTGTATCTTAATGTGCCATATGTGGATCCAATGTATTGTGTTGTTTGTTGAATGTTCAGATACTGCATATTAGTATTTGAGCTTACCACGCAAAGCTATTCTATTGCCATACTATTCATCCACTGGCTATCCCATTAATTAATTTGTTATTGTAATGGTATTTATTTGTTCCATATAAATGCATTCAGGAAAGAAATAACTAGAACTTATGTCATACTGTAATGTATTGTTACTATTTATTTCCTTTCAATTTTCTGATCGTCGGAGAAAGTGTAGAAAGTTGGTTTGGATTTGGTCTTACATTCTGGTTACATCTTGCTGTCGTATCGCATAATAGGTAGGCGTTGTTGGGCTAGCCGAATATGTCATTACTCAGTACAGCTAAATGAAGTTTATAACATCTCAGATTTATACAAACGTCTGTATTAAATATGATCGAGTACGGTAGGTAATATATTTATTCGTAAATCTCTATATCTAGTACAAGAAAGAAGGCAAAATGGTGATAGCAGTAGTATAGTCGTTACGTTCAGGATAGACTTAGTAAATCTTAATTCTAAAATAGTTTTTTTTCTAAAAATCGAGATCCCAGCCAGAGTTATCATCGGGTGGGGGACCGTCTGGGTCCGCCGGGTACTCGTCAAAGTTCCCGCAGTCAATTGGGCCTCGAATTTCGGGAATTATTGGTGGGGTAAGCGTCCGGCTCCTCAGGCCGTCCCAGTTGAAACCATCAAACCACCTGAAATACGGAAATACACTTTGTGTCATTCATTCCTTCGACAACGGCCTACGCCTAAATGGACTCACTTATGCTTCTGGATGTCGGGAATCCCGCCTCGCTGGTAGCCCAGCCGCTCTCCGGGATTATCCTTGCATAGCTTCTTGATTAGATTATTTGCATTCCGACTTATGCTCCGCGGGAACTCGACCGCCTCAATCCCTTTCAGGATAATGTTGTACGTCTTCATTGGGTCACCGCCTAATCACAGGAAATACTAAAGGTCAGACTGGCACTACAACGTATAAATTAAGCTCAGATCATTCATGAGGGCCCAGCGAACGTACCTGTAAACGGTGGAGTTCCAGTCAGGAGCTCAAACATTAGGACTCCCAATGACCAGTAGTCCGCAGCAATGTCGTGACCCTTATTTAAAATGACTTCCGGGGCCACGTACTCAGGCGTTCCGCAGAAAGTGTACGTCCTCGCCTGTGGTATTCCGAAGAAAGAAGAAAAAATACAATGACTTAAATAGGATGGGATCTTTGGAATAGATGAAGTCAAAGTTCGGTAACTAATATTTAATGTGAGATATTTAACTATTAACTTATAAAAGGATGGACAACGTGATTGACCAAAAATTTCACAGTTAACGCATCAGGCACAATTTCGTACCTGTAGCTTTTTCGCGAACCCAAAATCAGTTAGCTTGACGAATCCACTGTTGTCCAGCAACAAGTTTTCCGGTTTCAGGTCCCGATAAATAATGTTCCGACTATGAAGGTAGTGAAAGGCTTCTAAAACACAGGCAGTGTAGAACCTTGAAAAAGTGAGAGGATAGTTTAGCTCTACATAGAAGCTTCTCCATTTCATTTAGCAATCTAAACGCTTCGGGTTGAGCATAGAAAGGATTCGTATTACCTCGTTGTATGATCATCAAAGTTTCCCTTGTCGCGGAGGATCGTCCAGAGCTCTCCGCCCAAGCAGCACTCCATTAGCATATAGAGGTACTTGGAGTCTTTGAAGGTCCGGTAGAGCTTGCATATAAAGTTCGTATTCGACTCCATCATGATCTCCTTCTCGGATTTGATATGCTCTTGCTGTCTTGTCGCAACGATCTAGAAAAAACAAACATTTCATTAGCAGGTCTCCTCCACGCCTTTTCCCTGTTTTGAGAACGGGACTCACTTGACTTTTTTTCATTTGCTTCAGTGCAAAAGATCGACTAGGATCACTCGCCAGCGTGACTAACTCAACCCGTCCGAATCCGCCTACGCCAAGCGTCGTTATCACGCGTAGGTCCTTCAGAACTACATGCCCAAACTCCTCTTCTATCCTGCACGCGGTTTCAGGAGGGAATTTGCATTTGAAGACATCCAAAGTGGTAGAGGTAGTAATTTAAGTAATGGTCAAAGGGATGCTTACTTGGCACGATGCTTCTGATCATCATCGTAGCGGGTCTTGACCTCCTCGAGCCCGCTGATAAGCTGGAGGAAGGCATCTTTGTCAATGACGAGGCAGTTCACCCCGCCTTCGTCATCCACAATGATATTGGCCGTCCGCAGGTCATCCCTGGAAAATTTAGACAAGAAACGATAGTTTAAATTATCTCTTACATAATCAATTTTATTTTGCGAAGCATACTTACTATCTTTAAATTGCTTCAATGGAGTAAAAAAAAATCCGGGAAACTTACCCTTGGAGTGCCTTTTCACCAAAGAAGTCACCACGGTGGAGGGCCCGAACGAATTTCGGCTCCGCCTCATCCCCGTGCTTCATAGTAACTTTCACCTACAATGGATCCAAAATAGTACGGCTGGTTAAAATATACACATCTTAATGCTGACAATGCGATGTCATGTGACAACAATTGTGTGATTTGTAAAAAGTTTAGTTCAGAAGAGCTAGGTCAAATTGTATTTATGTATGTATATTAGTGTCACTATAGATTATCAGTATGCTAGATTCTGTTAAGTAGGCCAAATTTTCTTGACTTATCTAAATTGCAGGGGTTTCAGGTCAATACCCAAAACAGCACGCTAGCCAGGCCCATGCGAAATTATACTTTCGCAATATCTAATTCAATATCTTTATACTGGTTAAATAAAATTCCGTTCCATTTTAAAATTAATTGCAGTAAATTCTGATACGTTAAAATTTGAGATCTAACTCGTAGATAGTAGGTGTACAAAGGCTCTGTAGAAGAGGAGTCAACAACCGAAGCGTGCATTTTTAAAAGGATTTTAAGCTGACGAGGTATCAATGAAAAATTCAGACATATTACTACACTAAACTCAATTGACCTAATCTCGAACTCGCTGTCATCTAAGATCCTCTCGCATACTTGTACTCACCCGTCCTCTCGAAATAATAAAAAAGGTGTCTCCGCGGGCTCCTTGTCGAATAATGTATTCCCCATTCTCGTAGCTGGTCTGTGTGGAGAAAGCATAAGTAAGGTCTCATAAATAACCGTTCCTCTTAATCTCGAGCCCTCTCAATCCGGACAATTGAGCCTAAATCTCTCGTGAAACGTGGGAGGATGTCTATTTCGGGAGTGCTCATAAGCCGTGTGCCTACCTCCTCAATGGCATCCACCAGCTTGTTGAGACTCTCATCTGCAAGCCGTTTGAAGATAGGAACTGACTTGAGGAAGTCAATATACTCGGCCTGTCGCATCATTCCGCTCTTCATCATGATCGTTTGGAAGGACTGTCGCTTGATGGCCCAGAGCCGACATGGCGTGGCGGCTAAGATAACATTAGGAGGCAGATCGGATTAATATAGGGATGAGAGGATGTATGAGGGGAGGCCAAAGTTGAAGGAATGGATTTAAATTTAGAACAAATTGGACTAACTGTGTCATGCCCTTCACTTTTCGATTTACGAACGGGAGCACAATCAATTTGATTTATTTTTATTAGGCACTTAAAACAAGGCCTGATTTGATTACTCAGGACGTCACTACATGTTTATTTTAGGGCCATACTCTGTACAGTGTGGGGACTTCAAGAGAAATCTAATACCCAGGGGAACATTCTCAGAACGTACTGCTCCACCTTGCCGTTCTCTAGACTAGACCTCCAATGAATACTTTAGAATCGAGCCCATTAATCGTGTGCCCAAGTTGGCTCCTACTGATGACAAGGGGATGCTCCCAATGGACTCTCACGAGTAGATACTCGCCATTTACAGATTATTATCAGGTTCATTACTTCAGTTTGGGTGGGTTTCGAAAACTTTGTAAAAGTAGCGTCCAGTCTATTGAGACGACTACAAGGAGCAGGTATAGCCTCTACATTAGACCTAACTACCTACATTTTTTCACTTTCATTTTGAAACATGGCCAGAAATGGTCTAATTCCTTAATCTACGGCTAAATCGATTTAAACTAAGTCTCGATGCAATTAGGCCCCAAATGCGGTGAAGTAGATGTTCACATGTTAGCGTGAAACATTTTAAATCTTGGCTCAGGGTAATTTTACCAAAACTTGGTTCTGACAGTTTCATGTTATAAAGTTAATTGTTACATACGACGGGAAAAGTTGCGACCTCAAAGTCGGTATTAACTTTAAAATATTTCGAACTATAGATATTATTATTCTAATACTATTTGATTATCCAATGAGTCAGAGTGTAGGTTGTCCGTACCTTTGATAGTTGCTGTCCGCTGACAATTGTAGAGGATGGCCAGCTCCCCGAAAACCTTTCCAGGTGAGATCGTGGACAAGTACTTGCCTTCTCTGGAGACTTCCACACGCCCAACTGAAAGTAAAACCCAAGTCATTAGCATTCAATATCAACATCTCCAAGATTTCCAGTTCTCTCCGGGAAGAGCTACTCCACTTGTTCCCTTACTAATGATATAACATGGATCCAATTGTTATTGGAATACGTACTCATTTCTACTAATGATACACATACTCCACTCACGCGAGAGCAATAAGAAAAAGATATTCATTTCGGAACGGATCCAAGGCACATATGTATCTATATCCACTACCTGGTAATTATGAAACTAAAGTCGGAATCAGAGCAGAACGCTTTCACTCCTTCATCTTCTTTTTTTTATTATCTGAGTCTTGTGTAACGAAACGTGACTCCGACATCATCATACTTCTCCTTACCGTGTCACTCCAACCAAATGTACCTGTGTACTCTAGTACATATACCTGCCTATATAATATGTACATAATCAAGACTTAAAGCATACAAAAGACTCCATCGGTAGGTATACTTAGTTCCTTGTTCAGTGAACTAAAGTACCGGAACATTTAATTGTGCATTGTGCAAACCGGGCAGGCGTCCGGAAGTGCACGTTTTTATTGCGCTAAGGAAGCAAGGAACTAAATAGAAAGTTATACGCTTTAGTGTGAAATATTCGACATAAAATATAACAATAGAACAACTGAGTACATTACATCATTTTAGCGGATATTCCAATCAAGCTGAAAGAATATGGTTCTTGAGTCATCAGAATATGGTACATTTGGCAGAAAAGGGATAGGTTTTACCGGAAAATAAATAATTCGGTTAATAATAGAGAGGCTCAGTTGAATTAGTATTTGATATGGTTATAATCTATAATAGTCCTAATTGGTTAACCTACTCTTGCTGGATTGGTTTTATACTCTGTGCCACTGCCACTAAACAAAATAACCTGTTAAATCATTTTGTACATATATAGTACATTTCAGTTATAAATTGTTCTTTAATCGGCGCTGCAAACTGCAAATACAAACGAAATAAATAATTGAGACACAGACAACCGAAATAACTGGCTAACCGACTAACTTGCGCGCAATTATAGACCTACATTTACGGTCCATACTAATCCGCTCCACCTTAAATATTATTATCGTGTTTTGGAGCCATTTGTGGTGAACACGAATTAGTACGTTTTCTCCGAAAATAATGAGAACCCACCCCTTTCTTGAAGGTGCTCCTGCTCAGTTCTTGAGAATACATTATTCCGCCGTGCTCTGGTCCCACAATTATAAGCATTATTAATCCGGGCCTGGCTATCACAGTTAGAATTGGTTGGGTTGTAATTATAGTTCCGGGCGCTGAGGAGGCGGTTGCAGGTGAGTTTCCGCCGGCCCAGACTCGTCCCATAGGAATGTGTGGGGACAATGAGCTTGGGCCGCGGGAGTCGGTACGAGCGTCCCGTCTTATAATTGTCACAAGAGTCCCAATCCGTGGCTGGGCCCAGGTCCACGAGGGATGAGAATTGGGACGAGAGCTGTGACCGGCTCAGGGCCCGTGTCCCACTATGGCCTGACCCCCCGCTGACATAGTAGGAGCCCATCGTTGAGGGAATGGCTGTCGTGCCCAGGGTCAACTCTTCATAATGGTCCCTCTGACTCTGTGTAGGTGTTCTCGTCCGTCAGAGTCCTTTAAGAGCCTCAGCCAAATGGGTAGGCGTCCCCATCTCCTTCCACTCGTTTTTTGCACACTTAAGCAGATACTTAGATTTCACTCTATATACACTACTTGGGGATTTAGCAGGCCCAGCTAGGTGTGTCGAGGTCAACCTTTAGGGCTCAAATAACAGTAGGCTGGCTAATTATTGCCTGTTAAAAGACGAAAGATTTACATCCGTATTGAGAGGGAAAAGAGGTGAATTTTTTCAGTAGGAACTGTAGGACCTGGTTAGCCGTGACTAGTGACTTTTTTTGGGTAGGAAATTATTTAGCGGCCATGTAAACACAAAGAACTGGACAGGAGGATGTAAGCAATGACGTGAATGTTTCGTATAGTTGAAAGCCAAACTAAATAGAGGTACAAATTTAAAAATAGGTAAATTAATGCTACAATGTTTTTGAAGATACGTGAAACTGTCCAGACTAGGTTTGAAACTATTTGCACACAAAGACAGCACAGCACGAGCTTATCATATCAGTTGAAAACTGTTCACAGTCACTCCTGATCCTATGCGGAGGTTATTGAATCATTAGAACAGTCACAGAGTTCACCAGGTTATAAAGGAACTGTTATTGTTTACACAGGCTAAGCCCAGAGCCTAAGAAAATAGTGTTCTAAAGAGAGGGATGATGTTGCAGACCGTTACAGGCACAGGCCATAACTGAGTTGGATGAAATATAGCACGCAAGTACGCTAAGAATTCCTTTTGATTGGACGTCTCCCTAGCCCTCACTCACTTTGTAGTATCTCTCTCCTGTTGTTATTGCACTTAGAATTAATGCAGTTTAAGGGAGAGATAGGACCTGACTAGTACTCCTGCTGCTGCTGCTGCTGTAGGAGATGCAGCTCGTGATTAGATTAGCTCGAGTGAGTCCTGCTGGCTATAGGCCTGAGGAAGGCTATTAGGATCCCTTGGTGCTGGGCTCGTTCATTATTACGAAATCAGAGCTTTATTAGCAAGGCTACAGTTAAGGTTTATGGCGAAAAGTGTGCGAATTCGTGTCTCATTTTCCCCCCATCCGTTCCTTCCCACGACCCATGTACAAACTATGTAATGTAGTAAGCCCATTAAGATTAAGTCCTCGCTTGGAGGTACATAGCCCCGTGGGAGAAAAGGATGTGGCTCTGTAAATGTGGACTGTGCTTATGCCAATTCTTCCCAGCCTATGCACTCTGTTTGACTAGATGAGTACTCTTTATGCTGCTAAATAAATATTGTGTCATAGTGGTTAGACTCATTAGCAAGGCTGTACTACAAGTCCCAATTTGAATGGAAAACTTGAAGTCAGTCAGTAGGTCTTGCCGAGTCGGCCTGAGTGGAACGTGTGGGAAACAGTTAGTTTTTCACCCAAATATCAATCATGACCCCCAGTAGTCCAATGTGCATAATCCCAAACCTGTTCTCCCTGTTAAATAGGCAAGTATTAACCTATTTACATTAAAATAGTATTCCAACCTGATTCGGATTTTGATTAAAAAATGTTTCCGACCTCATGTTTATTTTCATGCAAATAAGTTTCCAATCCGATGTTTTAGTGATTTCAATTTACAATATGCTTGTAACTTAATTTGTTTGACGCCTGATTGGAATCCTGTTTTAATAGTCCTGTACGTCACTTGAAAGTATATGTTTGTGGATGTGAGGTAAACTAGCATTTGAATAGGTTGTACAGTTGTAAGTAACTTACGTAG
The DNA here is from genome assembly GCA_034696285.1 of Hypogastrura burkilli. Taxonomy (NCBI): domain Eukaryota; kingdom Metazoa; phylum Arthropoda; class Collembola; order Poduromorpha; family Hypogastruridae; genus Hypogastrura; species Hypogastrura burkilli. Next base: position 78,829 of record JAQFZY010000001.1, on the reverse strand, counting down.
GCTGAAGGTTCTGATTCTGATATACATAGATGCGTACTGTACTATATTTCGTTTAGGATCCAGTGCTCATTTGACAATTATGTGTACATAGATTTTCTTCATCAGGATTCCATTAGTAACGTCAAAGACAGATCCGTGCAAAACCATGCACATTCATTACCAGTGATAACCCATACTTTCGACGAATTGAAGTTATAATGCTTCTGTAATGAGCTTTAAAATGTTGTACTCGAAGATCTTGGAGAAACTCGGATTCCTAAATGATAACTTGTCATACTAATTCCAGGTGTTTATATCAGTCAATGGACTTCGGTGTGCATCATAATATATGTGGAAATTCAGTTCTCTCACCTTCCATAACATAAAGGGTGGATCCGGGTGAGCCTTCTCGGATAACAATGGCATTCTCCACGTATTCTTCCATGTACATGCAGTCCACAATCTCATTGACACGGGAGGGATCCAAATGCCGAAGAAAGTCATTGTCAAGGATTCCAGATTTGATGAGTTCTCGGGATCTGTGAACAAATTATGAGCTAGAATTAGTATTCTATGCAACAATAGAAAATAGAATTGGTTGACGGGTTCAATATTTTAATATGACATATTCGTCATGTAATGTTTATGCATATGAACTGTATTTCCTACACGCTGCACAACGCGCAAATCCCCAACAATTGGTCAGTTTTTCGTAAAGCTCACACGGGCCACCAGCCAATCCTGGAATAATTGACGAATATGGAAGAAAAAAAATCCGGAATGATAACCTGTAAACGTATGAAATATAAGAAATTGGAACAATCCTAGTTAACTTTAATCCCATCCCGGCCAACTGCTTCCAAAGGTGAAAAGATAGGACCAGCCCTGAGTTACACCGTGAAATGGAGCTTGGAGCAAACTCTTGCAGCAATGCAATTGGAACATGCTGAACTTCCGTTAGAGATCATTACGGTAACGGCTCACTATCTAGTTGCCACTTGCCACCAGAATTTAAATTGTAAAAATAGTTTTTTGTATTCCGAATGACTAATTGTCCCAAGATGCAAAACCTTCAGACCAAGAAGGGACTAATTATATCTCAACAGAAGGTATACGATTCGGCCATATCGAGTTTCATTTTTAATAAACGCCGGAGGGTATAAGAAAATTTACGGTAGTAGTAGCTAATAGTTAGTCGGCTAGTTGCCAAAATGTTCCTGATCCATAATTTGTTGCCAAACGAAGTGTAGAGCAGCTTGCTCAATTGTCATAATTTATAATAGAAATTTTACACGCACAGGCATATGACTTGAAGGAAAAGCACTCGCAACTGTTTACTGCGTCTATATATACATACTATTAGTGTTATTAGTACTATTACGGCCATATTGAGCTGCTTCACAGTTGGAAATCTCCATTCACAGCTTAGCTTGTGAAGACTCGAATACAAGTAGGGCATCCGAAGCATTTTGAGAACGTGCTAGCAGGTGTACGAGATTTACTCAGTAAAAGTCAAATACGACTCTACTACAACGTTCATCTTTATTGGTGTCATAAATCCAAACTGAGATTTAAATGAAGGACTGAAACACTCCTAACACAATTATTATTCTGACCCAGTATCCTCGTGATACGGGAAATACTACGCCGGGCTCGGGACCTTACTCAAATATTTGTTATTATGAAAGTGATAGTGATAGTAGGTATGCGTAGGTAATAATATTTATCATATCATTAGTACGAGTATGAAGTCTCGAAAATGCTTCGTACTCAATGAACGATTTGATGGTGAGTTATATGAAAACTAAAATATACAGCCTAGCAGGCTGGTACTACTGCATATAAATACTCCTGTATTTAAGGTAATTACTTACGGCCGAATTATAGTAAGACGTGTCGAAATAGTTTCAAACTTATTTTTGAGTAGAATAAAAGCATCTCTATAATGGAGCGTTTCTGTATTGCCTTATGGAGTCTGGAACGTTCGAAAAATTATACATTAGGTTTTACGCAAGCTTTTGAAAACGAGTCCAGAAATACATTTAAACTCATGAATCCAGGCCTAAAAGTAGGTACACTACACACCGCTTCTCACTCATACGTCATATACCAAATTTTTTAATATTTATCAAAATATGCTTAAAAAGTGTTAACTTTTAAGTTGTCTTAAGGTTTGTTGATGAAGTGGATAACTTGGAAAACATTCTGTACATTTTGCATTACCTAACTTTAAATCAGAATCAGAATTATCAGACTTATGACGCTGACTGACTCTACTTCTGGATAGTCCAGCCGACGATCAAATGTAGGGAAGGAATCCTTAGAGATGAAAGTAAAACGCAATCGTCTTTGCTAAGTTTATGAAGATGATATATGATACTCATACATTCATTTTATGCCTAGAAGAGGAGATAGAGAAGGCAGCGTTAACGGAATCATCCTAAATATAGTTTTACTCCAAAATATTTTCATAAAATGCAATACAACTTCCAAATATAAGCCTTCGCCTTATAGTTTACTTGAAGTGCTCGACAACTCCGTAAATGCGTGAGGGAGAAGCACTGGGACTTAATTTGTTTATCTTGGGATAATTATCCAACCATAGTCCCAGACTCAAGTCATATAGTTCTTAATTGTCAACGTAATGAATTATTAATGGGCCCGTACCCGTAGATACGAAAAATGTTAACTGTGAGCAAGAAAGTGGAAAAAATACATACAGTTGCACACGTGGACTTGAAAGTTTAGGATTTATCATACGCTGGTAATCCCTATTTTATAATTATAACACAATAGGTACTAGACGCATTGGTATAAGTGGAAGTGGAAACCAATAGTAGGATTTAGGAACATAATCTCAAGAGTTGCTCTAACACTATGTATGTATGTACGTACAACAGGTAAATTAACTAGTGGGACTTATTTTTGCTTGCTGGAAAATTCCGGTCTGTGGGACACAAAGTGTCGTAATGCGTTTTAGCACAAATATCAAATAACAAGACATGCTACCTAAGTAAGTCTCATTAGTGGGGAGCAATGAATATGAATAACATCATTTGGTACATTATTGATTATTCCAACAAGACTTGCGATTAGAACTAATATATGTCCTGATGATCCTGCCCTGGCCGCGTGTAGGACTCCACTTGACATACCATTCATATTGTCCGCATGCCCGACCCCTGATTACGCTGACATTGGAGTGACACTTGAATAAAGTTTAATTGATCTGAAGCGAACCCATACTACAAATCAATACACTTTATGTAAATAGTATAGCCTGATCTGTGATTCCCAAATCCAATGCATATATAATGTGTACATACCCGAGATTAGCATTCTCAAAATACCTACGGTGGTATAATTATACAATAGTTTAAGTGAATTATACAACTACCGCTGCTGTTCAAGTGTTTAATTTAAAATTCGTCAACCTGCAGCAAAGATACATGTATTTACAGCATGGGGTTAGTAATCAGCAAAAGTGCAACCTATACTTATCTCATAAACAAAAATTTTAATTGCTGCCCTATTTTAAAGAAAACTAAATATGTCTCCTGTTCCAACTAAATTCAATGCCAATCCCAAATGAAGGAATCCTGATTAAGTTTAATGAACTTTCGTTGAGGAGTACGTGCTAAGGAAGTATGAAGGGTATGTCTATCTTGCGTATGACATGATCATCCTCTTCGTCTTATATACCTACATATATAAGACACATTCCCTCGTACAGACAGCTATTCAAATTATCTGTGCATCTTAGCATTGGACTCATGAGGAGAATATTGTTATTAGACAGATCTTGTGAAACACTTCATTTATTATACGACGGTGCAGGCTAGGTTTATATGTATGTACGTAGTTATAGGCCGAAGGAGATACAGATACAGAAGGTGCTTGTCAAGTAATGTAAATTATGGCAACCAAAGTAGAGGTTTGGCAATCCTTCTGACTTCAAAGGGATTGGGCTCGAATGAACCAGCTTTGTTTTCCAATTCTTTTATTGTCAGGCATCATTCGCCAGCTCTCCTCCTTCTTAAATTATACAAAGACGCAAACTGCAGGCATAATTGAGGACTAAATACATGACTCCTTGCCCTCTGATCTTGCAACTTGACTTTCAATGCCCTCCCATCCCTGCCCACTTCTGAAGGTTGTCTAGCACAATGAGTTTATTGAGATGGCCGAGAAACATGCGATTTAAGATGTCAAATGGCCAAAAAGGTTCCATTTTAAATGTCCTAAGATTTAAGCGAACAATGCTACTCGAATTCGATCCTTGGTGTCCTGTCGTTTGTATTGGCAATGCAACTAAATAAATACTTTCATCTTCAGGTTTGGCATGCGCTGATTTAAATTCGAATAAAAACTTTAGACTTGCTACACATCTACAAAGAATTGACTAGGATGGTTTGCCTTGCTTTCCTTTGTCTTTAGTCTGATATTATAAACAGTATCTTTTCTTAATCCTGCCACACTACCTACTTAGTATAAATAGCTGAATACGTAAGGGCTAATTCGGATTCCCATGGCCGCATGCTTATCAACATGAGGAAATAAGGCAGATGTTCCTGCTGAGATCCCGTCCAGAACTGACTGGAACGGGACGAATGTAATCTTAAGCAGGTAACTCGGCAGGCCGTGCCCGCTCCGGCTTGACAGTTTTCTAAAAATAGGGATCCCTTGTCATCCCATGATCTGGTTTGGCTCCTCTGTTTACTGACATGTACCACAAGTGGAGGGCTCTTGGGCTCCAACTCTTACCTGTCAGATTTGGGGAATGTGGGGAGCTCGTCCTGGATAACGGCAGTCCCCTGCGGCTCCGCCGAGATCCCCTGACCCCTCACCCGCGTCTTGACCTCCTCTTGCTTCGGGGACTGGTGGATTATGGACTGGTACTATGGGGGGCAAAAAGTCAAAGGATCATCATTATAATATAGTAAATAAGTGTCTGTTAAGAATCTCTAGCAGAATTTTAGAGCTTCCCCAAATACTTTGTGACGGTAATTTGTAATTAGTAATTAAGCACATAATTCTAACGCTAATTCCAATTCGCCATTCGGATATTTGGGAAGATAGAAGTCCTATGTAAATCACTGTTAAATTCAGCTTTTTTATTTACAGATCCAGTGCACATGGTCAGCTCATGAACTAAAATATTTATATTGGCATTTCTCACCTATTCTGTTAATTTCAGAATAACTGAATGGCACTACTGCCTTCTAAAGCAAAGGGCAAAATTTCTTAATTGCTGTATCAAGATACAGATAGATACAATACAAGTAGCAAATGGCTAGATACATAGGAAAAGTAATAGTAGGGTATCTACTTAATAGGCGTTGTGCGGATTCGTAATAGCATCAAGAAAATAAGCAAAACAAAGGATCTACATATACACACCTACATATTAGGGATATACATTATGCGTGCTAGGTCCCTCCAACAGTAGCAGTACCTACTATACGGTTATATGGTACGTTGTATTAAAGAACCCGAAACGAACAGCATGAACATGCAAAATTCCTCCCTCATTTTCACACTCTCTCTATCTGTGCCCAATATCTGTGCACGTGGAAAGGTGGACTGACTCCAGGTAGCGTCTTCTCTATGAAATGAATACATACAGAGAAGAGGAGCAGACAATTGTTATGCGGGCCGGGCCAAGAGTTACTCTCTGTCGATGCCTAAGTTACTTTTTACCTCTCGGCACGGCCTAGCTAAATACCGTACTTACACCTCACTATCTCTTGTTAAGCTCAACTTAAGTTAGGCTCGGATCCGTAGGCAAAGTAAGTCCCAAATCATCATCTTTAATGTATGAGTGGATAACCTTGGAGTTCTTTAGTTCCTCCACCACTATTTTGCATCTCCTCCGTCATGAATTTGCGATGATACTAGTAATATTATAATATAGTTACTCCCTAATCCTCCTGCTCTGGTATGAACAGATTCCTCCTGTTGTGTCCCACGTAAGACTAGAGCAGGAGTACAATAGGAATATGGAAACTCCAATGTCATCCATGTCACTCTTCAATGAAATCGAATTAATTTGGGCCTCCTGAAGGCTGGAGCATTGAAAAATGAAGGAATTCGGCAATATCAATGGGCACAAATTGTCATTTCAACTCTAAGGCGTGCGTGAGAGCTTAGGTAGGCCATTATGTACTTAATTAAAGGACCTTGCTCACAATTCTGTTACTACCTTAATTAAATTCGACCCAGGACGCTGACAATTGTGTTATGTATTGTGTGAGCAAGGCTCACGTCGAATTAATGATACTAACAAATCTGGTGCTTTTAGGTTAGGTTTGCATTCTGCATTCAATCTGAGCGTCGCATATTTAGACATACTACTTCAACCTACATAGTATTGTCAAACTAAAAAAATGTTAAATAATAATTTTGGCAATTTTGAAACTAACTTTTTAACTAAAATGAGGTCGTAACTCGTAAGGAGTTGGTAAATATTTAAAATTGACATTATGGGTCTTCCAGCTATTCCACGGTCCGTGCAATTAATGACTCCACTCATACCTGGGCCGCCCGAACAAAATGTTCTGTAAGCGGTAGCTGCATAGCAGGACGCTCTTACTGTACCTTGTCAAGATCGGATCGGAGCTGCTGGATCTCTTCCTCCTTGTCCAGGATCCGGAGCTCCAGTTTCCGGATAATCTTATCCCGAAACTGGATTTCCGCCCTCAGTTCCTCCACGGAAGACATGTTCCCTTAATTTAGAGCCAAGAAAGTCTGAGTTTTAGATATAAGATATTGTCACATCACTTTGGCCCGCGTCTAGGCTATGAAAGGCCTCTTCGGGATCCGTCAAGACTTCAGCACAATAAGCTCGCTCGAGAATGAGATGAGGCGGAGAGGGAAGGAGCAGAAAAAAAGGTTTAATTTTAATCTTTGAAACTAGTTTGCTTTGGAGTCCCTGGCTCTGCCACCACGACGCTCCTCAACTACTAACTTGGAGCCAGCTAGCTGGGGGACGACGGGGATTGCCTAGTGGACTCACTCACGGCCCAACAACTAACTAATAGGCCAAGAGTTGGAACTAATAGGCCTCGCAGGCCTGTGGTTTGGCCTAGGCTTACTAGATCTACCTTTTGGCTTAGCCAGTTATATCGGGAACGGACAGGCATACTTTGCTCCCTCACACATTGTATCCCACCAGCTAGCTCGCCTCGTTACCATTATCAATTCGGCGATGATAATACATACTATATGACAATGATGGGCTTAGGCACAAGGGGTTCTGGCTTTAATAAGCTTCTGCATCGGGTTCTACATACATTCTGCATATTATGCAACGGGACTGATGGTGGTAGGGCCAACTGCCAAAAACGCAGGACATCACGCTGATTTTTATCTCCGTGATACTACAGGTATTCAGAGGTCAAGGGAACCAGCTGGCTTCAGCACAACAAACCTATCTGGAAAATATTTCAAATCTTATTGTTTCCTTCAGTGTTGGATAACCAAACTGACCAACCGAGCTTAGCGAGACCGTGAAAATGAGTATGAGTTTGTACAGTGGCTCATATTGAATATTTTACGGATAACATTAAGTATTTGATTCATGGACCAAATCATGCTAGATAGTCATTAAGTTTCTAATGTCATTAGCTTATCAGACAAAAATAACGCTAATGACAGTACCCAACAATTTGAGGCAATTCATCTTACAGCATTTCCATTATTATACGGTGTTTATAAGTGTGTCTTATTGTCTGCACAAAATTTTCAAAGCAACAAATGGAACTGGAAACAGAAAAACGTTAGTTTTAACGAACATAATTATAACCTTTTACATGTCAAGTTTAGATCCATATCATTTTCACCGAGCCTAGAGCCTACAATAAAGTAAGCGTCTGCACTGCAACGTGATTCGAACAACCGTATGCAGTTAATCTTCATAATTATAACTTGTAAAATGGACGAGTACGATTTACAAATAATAAAAATAACTCCCAATATCGAGGATTCCCAATTCGCAATATACTTTTCACTACGTGATTGCAATTATAGACATAAGAAAAGCGTTTTTTCGAATAAATAGATATATAAAAAATACGCTCCTAGTAAAAAGTCGCTGATGATGCCTAAGTGTGCTCTGAAAAGGAGGAAACAAGTTAAGTTTATATTAAACCATAACTATTTTGTGACCAGTAAAATATCACGAAGCTCCCCTGGTAAGTCCTGATTTATGATACGGCTTTTGCGAATACTCATGATCGTATTTGCACTTTAATTGGAGATATAATTTAAGCTGTTTCCGTACTAAATGACTACAATTTTGTTTTGATTGAGCCGGGTAAGGGCCGAGGCTAAGAGCAGGGCGCATCTTCACCTTTGAATGATTGACCGCACAAAGATGGTTTTCCCAAGGGATCTTCGTGAACTTTGACTCTTCACAAAATATTTATGGTTTAATATAAACTTAACTTGTTTCGTCCTTTTCAGAGCACACTAAGGCATACTCAGCGAGTTTTTACTAGGAGCATATTTTTATTTCCGAATTTTTAGGGGTTACAACTGAAGACATAAGTTCTGCTTCAAACCGCAACCATCATCGCACTTGAACATATTTTATAAGTAGAAACATTAACGTTGGCACGGGTGATGGGTGATGTACATGAGACTATACTAATACAGGTGGGGGGCATCAGAGCTCCCTATATAAATGTGTGTTAGGAAACAGGCCCTAGATCGGTTGGTAAATGGTGAGATATCTCAGGAAGCCTTTGACCTACTGATGTCAAATTAAGTTTGTTTGAAAGCCAATTATATGGCCTAAAATAATTTCAGCTGTTGGGATGCGTAAGTACGCGGGAAGTAGGTTAAATCGACAAGTCGATGTAGTTTTTTGAGGCTTTCGGATGTAAGGAATCGAAAAAGTCCAAATTAAAGTTGAAGCGCATTGATTGGACCAAATTTACCAGCTTTTATGCGTCTTTAATTTTTGACGTAGTGTGAGCCGCTCGCAATCTGTTGGCGACGAAATTTGGGGGGGGGGGGGGGGGAGTGGAAATGCATATCCTTCGGAGCGGAACGAACCTTTAAACGCTTCGTTTATTTACGCGTATTAAGGTAACCAAGGCGTCCACTCAGGCAATAAATGAGCATTTAAATTAAATATAGCTGGTACGCTGACAATGGTCATTTGGAACATATTGGAGTTGGAGCCCACAAAGTTCCACACCCTGGGCAGTTTTTCAGAAGTTGAATTAGCAGATGGGGTCTTTTTAACAGGTCATCATCATAAAGACTGGACGGCTGACATGTGACTCATGTATTGACTGTGGCTTTGAAAGAAAATTGAGTTATCAGGAGTTATATAAGTTTTCGTATCAGTTGCTCTTTGCTCTAGTTACTAAATATAGAAAGTAGTTCACACTGTATACTGAAATCAAGGCAAGGGATGCTGATTTCATAACCCTCCATCCTTGTGAACTGATCCAAATTGAGTCCATACAAGGAATCATTTAAAGAACACTTAGTACTATAGAGACATGTTAATACACGAACTTAAGTAACTTAAGACCTGCAACGTGCCGATTTGTATTTACTATGTGAATACAATATAGACAACAACAAACTTTGCTGCAAGAATCACCTTGAGAAGTCTTATTAAAGTCCGACTTTTAATTGATGAGCTGGGGCCGTGGGCCGGATCTGTTTCTATGTCTGGAGTCTGGACGTTTGAAGTCCTACAACTAGCGTATGCAATATGGAATTCTCTATTCATAATATCATAATACATACTTTACCTCTTCTTGAATTACTATTTTCCAGAAATCAATACAAGCGGTAACGCAATAATATAATTTCTAACAGTTATCCTCTCAAAAGTAATAACCTTACTTCGGATTTCGAGTTACGAAGCAGATTTCATACGAAGAAAGCTGTGCTAATAGCTTATGGTCTTGATCTTGACTCTAAAATATGCCGACAATACTATGAGTGATCTCGATCTCGATCTAAGTCTGCAACCAGTATTTGACACTCTGGCACTGGTTTAAGGTTCGGATACGAGGAAAAAAAGTTGGCTGAACTGTTCCTAGTGCCTATTTGGAGGGAGGTTGTAATCAATCAATATATTAATATTCCTTAAACATAAGGGCAAACTCCGAAGTTTTAGTTTGCCCTCGAATCCAAGCTGAAGCTATTGTGCAATGGAATTTACTCATTTTTTGGAAAGACTCCGGTTTTTCAAATGATGTTATCATAATTATTCATTACATATATTACATCCCATACAAAATGGCAGGCGTTAAATTTGACGACCAATATTTGTGTATCATAATTCAGAAGACGCAACAGAGCGTCATTGCTACCAAACTTTTCCACATCCACTAAGAAACTACATAATTATGTTTTTAGGAAGGGTTAAGCAGCTGTACCTCGTAATGGGGGACACGGGACATGTATGTATGTATGTATATGTACGGGACATATGACACGGGACATATTTTGGCGTTATTGTTTGATCACCAACCAATATGATTCTACAAATTCCAGTTCTGTTATCTGATGTCGTTTGGGATTGGGGGGAGATCTGTCCTAGGTTATTCCCTAGCTTTGCTCTAGATTTTGCGAATTAATTCTAATTCTGACAATTCCAGCAAAGACCTTGGATCTACTGATAACTAAAAGTGAATAATGGCGATTAGTTTGTACTGTGTGGTTTAGTTAAGTAGTATTAATTATATTACAGTAGTATGCTCCATAAAAAGTACATTTATATAGTATCAAAAGAATAATGAACTACTAATAGACATAGAGGGAAGAAAACACTTCATTAAACTAATTACTAACTTATGCATAGATTTATGTTTCTTTTTTTTAAAAGTCCGTTAAGAGCTGCTACTGTGAATAGCTAAACAGCAAGTGGATCCAGGCCTAGACTGCCTCCCACTCCGTCGCCTCTTTAAACAAGTGGGTAACTAGCCTGGGTGGCGATTCCACATTGGTTATTCTTATTTCTGGCCATCCTGATGAACCCACCGTCACCCCACACAGTTCCCCATGAGTTCTTCACCAGCCTAATACATGATTAACAGTTTATATATATTAGGATACCTATTAACTCGGGAAGTTAAATCTGAATAGAATATTTTTTAATTCAACTAACCAATAATCGTTCCCGTCCTCAGTTCCGTAGCCAACAGCTAAAACCCCATGGTCCAACTCCTTAGACGAGCACTTCTTCTCCACATAAACACCTTTGGAGTAGAACTGGAAAGACTCTTGTGAGGCATCGATGGCAACAGAAACCTGAAGAGTACGACAAAGTTTGAGTAACTTTAGCTGCTAGTATTAATTTGGGCATCTTATGTCTATTAATTTAAACAGACGTACAGGCCCGACTGTGGCAATAGCTTCTTTGAGCTTCTCCTCATCCCCTGATGGAATATCCACGTATCCCTTGTCGTCAGCTCCCTTGTCATGCTTCTTGTAACGGCACTGATCATCCCTAGCCTCATAAGGGTAAGTCTTCTCAGTATCAATTCCCTTGTTGTCCTGAATGTACTTGAATGAGTTGTCCATGAGCCCACCATTACAACCCTCATTTCCGTACTTTTCAGAGCAGTCAATCAGATTCTGCTCACTCAAGGATGTTAGCTTTCCAGTCTTCCGAAAATGTTGACCTTCGAGGGCTCCAGTCTATCAAATAAAATATTAGAGGTTCATTGATTATAGCTATACTATACGTAGTGCAGGCACTGTGCAGAATCAGTAGTCAGTACTTATTTAATATAACATGTACGAAAGTGTGAATTATAATCACATTAAATTACGCTTACAGATGAGAAGGCCCAGCATGAGCCGCATTGTCCTTGATCTTTGACAGGGGTTACGGCTCCCTTGTCTCTCCAGTCAACCTCGTCGGGAACTGAAACATGTTCAGGTGACAAGTAGGACACAGCTTCAAGTTCATGTCGACTCGTATTTCTCAAGTTCTGTCGATATCCATTCCTTGTGGAAGTGAATTCATGCGGGAGAAGATCTCCGAAGGCGTTCATCTCTGTTCAAAACAAGCAAATCAGGATTAGTTTCCCATAACCACTTCAGCTCCCTGACAAAAGATTTAAACACCGGCGGAGAAAGCGGCTTACCCAAAGTGTATCCATGGATCTGGCTCTCCTTGTTATGTTTGGCAATCTTGTGACGGTTCTCTAAATAGATCTTCATCCGGAAGCCTTCCTCAACTTCATTTGAATAACTTTTTCCGTGCTCTTGCTGTAAAAACAAATTAGTCGTCGGCGATTATGAGATTGGACCATTCATACATTTAACTATTACACGGTAATCCGTTCACCTTCAGTGACAGATAAGAGCCTATCACGCTTCCAGCTCATGCGGACTTACACTAGGTGTGTACATGTCGACATTAAAAACAAAAACAACTCTGAATCAGTCAAACTTATGACTCATTCTTTGAATGTCGTGTGGCGTATCAATCAGTAACGTAGTACTATGTCTGATTAATGTATTTTCATTTTGTTCCGTTGTTTGCACAGAAATTCATGTCTGAGGTAACAGTTACACGAGCATGCTTCACCACCTCCACATTTTACAAATATAGAACCTAACATCGCATTTAAAGGAAAGGAGAAAAGATAAGGCGAGAATGAGAGTGACCTCAAAGGGTATGAATTATGAATAGGGTATTCATACATCCTGTATGAAAGGTCTCAGGTCTTATATACATATGTATTTGATGGAGCATTATATCATGAATCACAAGGCAGTAATAACTGGAAAGCTTCCTGCATAACGTAATGAGATTCATGGAATACGAAATATGGCCCCTTATCCTGCTGTTTTGATACTTTGAACAGATCATCGCTAATATCACGTACCACGTGTCATTTTAGCCAACATTTCTTTAGTGTTATCTACTTTAAGAGGCATACATTTCCAGGATATATTTCGTCATGGATATGGTATTTCCATAAACGGATGAGGAGGAGGTCAATAATGGCAAAGAGTGCGCTTATTTACAAACTAGTTTACATAATTTAGCTGTAAGATATTAGCATGTTATATGGAGCAGGTATTAAATCTCAAAACTAGATATTATGTATAAATAGTGCCGTGATACGGCAGTCAGCTACGTCCTATGTCCTATTAAATCTTGTATTACCTACTCAAAACACAATTCTTGAATTCGACTGTAATCATAACTACAGTATATTGAAAAAAACATAAAATAACTATATTTTGACCACGGAGTTCATGATTAACTACAATAGCTCGCTCATACAGTAAATTGGGATTTACCCTTTGTGACAATCAGCCACCAGCAGCAGTTTAAAACCAAAATTCAGAGCAGTCTTTAATGTATTATACATGCAACAGGAAGTACTAATTGTTAGTTGCCCATTGTGTACTCTGATAGCGTGCGTATAACATTATAGTTCTATGTATATTCTGTACTATGGAAAAGTTTTGCTAAAAATAGCTGCACTACTAGCTTCTGTGATATGAATATGAACTAAGGACGATTTAAATACACAGTACACAGTAAGTACACATATATCATCTACTGAACTACTGGTCAATCTACAGATTTGGTTGCCTCTTGTAGCAAGATACGTGCCATATAGAAAATAATTAATTCATTCAGAAATATCTGTTAACTACATATGTTTGTATATTTGTACATACATATGTTAATACAAAGTCTGCATTTAACATTTAATTGTTTAATATCTTTGCCCAACACAAAGAGGGTACCTGGGAAGTTCCTGCGTAATGAGAAAGGCTAATGGATAATGACATATACACAGCTGTTTCCATTTTCAATTTGCACCTAAATTGGTAAACACGAAAATCCTATGCTCGTTTATGTCGGTTTTGGCTTTTGAACCCGGGTCTTTATGCAACTACAGCTAAATTCCTCGCTACAAAGGTTGTCAATCCTAATACATAACCTGCGTCAAATTTTTAATTTACTATCCTTAGTTAACCTACTAGCATTTATTGTCAATATTTGCAATAAATTACGTACTACCACTAATCACCAATAGGTACACCGTACACCACAATGTGGTTTGTTAATTTAATGATTTAAACGTAACAGGAATAGGTATTCATAAAGATAGTCACAGAACAGCTGAGACTGAGAACAAAGGAAACCATGAAGATGAATGATTACGATTATGGATGCACATCCAAATGGGCTACTCACCTTGTACAACTCCCACTCATCCTGGGCCAAGTTAATAAGGCTTAGTGCACTCGTGAGGCAGACAAAGGCGGAAAGAAGCCCTAGAAGAGCCAGCGTCTTCATTCTGAGTTCTGTTATTTAGCGGGAGCAGGAACAGGAACGCAGTTAAAATTAGTGTTGATGTTTAGTAGTGCAGAGAGCTCTTTCCCGAGGGCGTCTGATGGCTAAGTGTTGGTCCGTTGTGGAGGGCAAGTCCCTTTTATAAATCAGACCTGAAACGGAGAAGAAATGGAGATGAGTAATTGCACTATGATACTATTCGTATTAAACACCCCTCAACGTCCACATTTATGATTTGAGTTCTGATTGAGTGGCGTATGAACGGGTGTGGGGATTCTCTTTCCTTCTTTTTTGTAACTTGCATCATGTGACGGGACGGGGAGAGAATGGACAAGGGGTTGCTGGTTCGTTCATTTCGCTTGCTGTTGCTAGTTCATGCTCTATCTACATGCATGTACTAGTATGTACATACTGCATAGTAGTGTAGCAGTAGAGCTACGTTATCATTATACTACTACATATGTAGAGAGAGGGTACATGAATCCATGAATGCCGCATCTCGTTTTAAAATATTTCCTTAAACTTAAATTCATGATAATTGGAATCTGATTTTAGTATAATATTGGACTCGACCTCTAAGGGAAGTACTAACAGTACCCTTAACACTCATTATGTCTGGGCTGCGGGATTTTTACATAATGCACAATGAAAACAAGCATAAAGCGTTAACATATTTGTTTTTGTGTTAGCTTTTATTTCTGAAATTTAGCAGCGCTCAAATCTGACTAATCATGTATTAATGGTCATTAAAGATATTCATGCAATGCACACTATCGTAGCTAGGTACTTAAAGTATAATTATAACGGTATAATGTCAGGATTCGGACTGGGTAGCATCGTAGAATGTCACAAATTGAGAACAGCATTTGACGTTGATAGGCTTTAGAACCATTTAGTATTAGTATTTAAAAGCTTCCGTACTTAGCACAGCAGGTACGGTTGTGCCTAATATGCTCAGTTTGATTTGAATAGGCTGTTACGAAATAGAGTGGAGGGGTCCGGTTAGTGGTTAAAAAGTTATCCGTTTAAAAGTATCCGAACCGAATTTCCTTTTTTATATAATTGTGATACACGATGGCTTTCGATTTCGATTAACAGTTTCCTCTCTCCTGAAGACTAGTTTACGGCTTAAACTTGAAGTTTACAAACCTACAAAACGTAGAGCGGTTACCTATGTTTAAGAAATAACTAATTTACAGCGCTTGCTGCTTGTTTACGGTGATAATCTATAGACGATTTACTTTCTATTAATATTACTAGCAAATTACCCGTTCGATGAACGGAAGCTTTAACTTAAAAATTAAAAAAACAAAAAAGTTATATGACTTTTTCAAAAATCGACGAATTATTTCTTCAATAAAATTAACCCTATCTAAGTTCCTAATTTTTTGAGCTATATGCTCAAAATCATAGTAAATTCAACTGGTTATATTTTGTAGTTTGGGAGTAGTTCGTGAGCATTCAAACCCCGGATTGTAAATTATTATATACGACGTCCACACTTCGCATATGTATAAATGACTGAATGACATAAATGGTAGTAACTTAGAAGCGAAAACTAATCTGGCACGTGGGAACAAAGGTTATCCAATAAACTCCACTAACAACATAACCTATATAAAAAGTTGTCATGTTTAGTATATACGGGATTAATCCGGATTTTCCATTTCCTGATCTATTAATAATGGAATATGGAATACCTTTGGAATGAGAGTTATTGACACTCACTCGTTCGTGGGGTCAACTATAGAGTAATGCTATCTCTCGTCGTCTCGTCTGAGGACCAAATGGGTACTGTTCGTATTATATGTATGTTAAAGTAATGTAATGTACTACAATATTTTCATCATATTAATGATACAGAAATACAAATTACGTAGCAAATTGTGATAAGTTCATTTCTTTGCTTTTAGTCTCTCAACTTTATTAGAAACTATTTATTTGAACGCGTGATATTGATGAATGATGAGTATGAGTTTTTGTACTTTGATATAAAGCTTGAGTGCTTGGGTCCCACAGCCCGCATTATCACCTATCGTTATCGTACAAGGTTCATAGCGCTTCTGACGATCCCGTAACATTTATAAGAACATGTGCGCCTTTAGTTGTGTACTTTTCTTACCATAGTCTGTTATTGAAAACACCGTTTTCGTCTACTTTGGGCATCGTCAATTGTCAATTGTCATCATCACATGCGGGATTAAAACTTCCGCACATGGCTTTTCAGTTTGCACTTGCACTCGTCCATTTACTTTTATTTACCGACATTAAATATGTGGTGATGAGTCTGATCGTAAATATGGTGACGACGCTATTTGCATGACGAATACTTACAACGCCCATAAATAATTAGGTGATGTTTCATTACTTTTACGAAAATGAAAAAGGACAATGTTTTCCTTTTACAAATTAACCTAGTACTTTTAGGCATATGCAGAATAGGTATTTAAAATATGACTAACGCCCAACTAGTTAACAATCGATTTATTTATAAATTGTTTACTGGCAAGTAAAATTGGAATTACTAAATATGTGGTATTGTTATACCGCCTAAGGTCAAGTGCCTCAAGACTTATAACTTTCCTACATATTTTCTCTTCTGAAACAAGCGTGGAGGTCAAACTTTTCCAAACTTTCCTATAGTTTTTCTCGTCAGAATGTAGAGGTCAAGCTGTTCAAAGTTTTCTCGTCTATTGTCCTGAACGAAATGTTCTTAATTTGGCTGCCTAGTACGTATTGTTACAAATAAATCGAACCTTGCGGCACGGTAGAGACGTATTCTATTTACATGTAGTATAGTAGGATGTACTTGGACTTGGATCTAAATATGTACACGTATGGCATTATGTACACATGCATATGATTTACAATCACACATCATATCAGAAGTCTAACGGTTCTCATGAAGCTAACAAGTTCAATCGCCTATCCAAAATCCAGATCCCCAAAAATTTCCTTCAGGCCAAAAGTTCACGGAGACTCTTATTTATTCAAAATATAACATATACTTCAGCCACAAACCACAAAAGGACAGAAGACTGTACAGATCAGCCATTGAGTTAAATTCCACATCTAAGGACGAGAAGCCTAATTTACCTTTAGCTAGGAATAAGAATTTCGAAAAATTCTGGTCTCGTGATCGGGCGAAAGTACATTGTAAAATGGAGCCCTTGCTACCGGCATCATAACTTTACCAATTACTACTATAACATATACCAAGTTTGAGGTCAATCTTACGACTCATATGGGGATACAAGGGGTAAAAGGTCAACATCC
Organism: Hypogastrura burkilli; assembly: GCA_034696285.1. Classification (NCBI taxonomy): domain Eukaryota; kingdom Metazoa; phylum Arthropoda; class Collembola; order Poduromorpha; family Hypogastruridae; genus Hypogastrura; species Hypogastrura burkilli. The sequence continues at coordinate 61,278 of JAQFZY010000001.1, read as the reverse complement.
GATTCAGTAAAAATTAAAACCCATGCAAGTGGCACATCAATGGAAAGCTTATTTTGTGTAGATTTCGAAAATATAACACTTGACATCTGTGACCGCCCCCGCTTCAGGTAGTCATCACCATTAACATCGATTTTTTCCCCGTGAAAATAGGCAGGAAACTGATTCCTCTTCTAACGAAATACGTAGTCGTTAATTGCAGTCGCGTATAATCAAATGGGAATCATAATACGCTGGCCTTCCCGGAATTTCATGTTACCTTTGACGTGTATTTAAAACAGATACTGTGAGATAAAACATAATAGGTGCAATGCGTCAATACATAATACTCCTGTTATTTAACATTTGACCCATATCTCGTTCCTATTATTCGTCAAAAATCAGCACATGTTTTCACACCAGGCCAATAATACCGATACCGATACCTACATTACATATAGTAGTTCAAAGCTCACGTATAAAAATACTGTATTCACATTTATGGCTATTAATGTCCTCATACGTAGTTATTCATGGTTATTCATCATCTCTCTTCGTGGGAGTGGTAAGTGAAATATACCAGACTTCCTATTTCCTTACCAGATTAATTACTCAAGTACAGTATACAAGCATACATGTATCATATTATTTAATGAATATCATGTATGTAGTTCTATGTAGTTCCACTCAGTGCAATGTAAAATATGTTAAACCTAATTCCCTTCCTCGCCAATTTCTGTCATACTTGCAACTTACAGTGTTCGAGATTATGAAGACTCGAAACACTAGACAAAGTATCATTCACAAAGGCTAACCTCCAGCGTGACCTCGAAATAGAAGCACACGTGTAGGCAGAAGAGGAATCGTATAACTACAGATTACTTTCCACGAGTATTCTAAAACATGTATGCTTGATGTTATAAATTATAAAGCAGCTTTATTTTCAGGTTCCTCATCGTGATGATTTATTTAGAAAGTGAAAGAGTAATGTTTCATCTTTATAAATATCTACAAATATCCTAATCAACTACATAAATGTGTATTTCTGTTAAATGCTAAACTGTGAAGTGAAAAACGTAAAAGGTATTATTTTGATCATAACATCGTTCCTAAATTCAAGTCGTAAGACTTACTGGTTACTGGCTGGTAAATGCTACTGAAATTGTTCCAGATTATAAAATTCTCTATGTATAGGCTATGCGATAGGAATACCTTACAGCGTTACAATGGTCATATGCAAGGTAGACGAGACCGTACGAAAAATTAAAAACAATAATAATTTGTGAAACATGTAAATAATAGAAACGTTAGGTTTCTTAGGTTAGGTTCTCTTCATATAATTTGGGCTTCAAAACTAGGGAGTATACGTGACACATGAAGCTAGACAATGGGGTAGCTGGCAGCCGTAGCAACTCCACAATGATTGTTTCGGTTCCTTGCCATTTTAACGTAGCCCTCCTCCCCCCATTTCAGGCCCCAACTGTTCTTGACGAGCCAGTAGTCCTTCCCGTCCTCGGTCCCGTACCCGACGACTAGGACCCCGTGGTCAAGCTCATCTGACGAACAGGACCGCTCGTAGTAGACGCCCTTCGAGTAGAATTGGAAGGAGTTGTGGGAAGCGTCAATAGCAATTGAGATCTGCGAATAAGGAAGGATCCTGATTAGTACTTCTTCTTGGACTTGGATACAGGTAGTACAACGCGTTGGCTTACTGGACCGACAGTAGCCACGGCAGACTGGAGCTTCTGCTCGTTTCCCGGCGGAAGGTCAACGTAGCCCTTGGCCTCGCCCCCCTTAGTGGACTCCTTGTACCGACAAGTGGTCACCTTGCCCTCGTAAGGGTATCCATCCTCAGTGTCAATCCCGTGATTTTCCTTAATGTACTTGAAGGCAAAGTCCATGAGGCCCCCTTCGCAGGCCTGGTTCCCATAGGCTGCTGAGCAATCGACCAAGTTCTGCTCGCTGAGGGAGACCAGCTTCCCAGTCTTCCGGAACTCTTGACCTTCCAGGGCACCAGTCTACGGAAATGGAAAATCCCTTAACCTTAACTATCACAGGTCTTCAGCTTTATGACAGATGACAGCCATACGGTGCATAGAGTATATGTATTGATTATGATGCTCACGGCAGAGAACGCCCAGCAAGACCCACAATCTAGTTGATTTTTCACTGGGGTGACCTAAACAACCCAAATCCAGAAATGAACGAAGATTTTTAAATATTCAAATGTGAGGCTTCAACTCACAGCTCCTTCTTCCCTCCAGTCAATGGAGTGAGGAATGTTAATGCTATTAGGCTCAATGAAGGTCGCGGCCAGGAGAAGCCTCTCAGTCGAATTTCCAAAGTCCATCCGGAGCCCGAGGGATCGGCTGGAAAACTCGTAGGGGAGCATGTCAGCGAACTCATTTACGGCTGAAAATGAACAAAGGATTGCTATAATTGAATTTAAGAATATTTAATATTTTCTAAAAATATAGGTAGGTACGTTTGTTTTTGACTCCTGGAATTATTGCAAAAAAAATATTTACCTAGCTCATATCCATGCTCCTCATGGGCCCTATTATGCTTGATGATAGCGTGCTTATTTTCCAGAAATATCTTCATTCGAAATCGTTCTTCCACCACACTCGGATACTTCTTCCCATACATGGCCTTTACAAATAAATCAATATGATGAAATAAAATGTGCTCAATTCCTGAATATATTCCAACATGATAATATTACTAAATAGTTAGTCGCCAGTACCTTATAGAGTTCCCACTCGTCATTTGCCAAACTAAAGAGACTAAGTCCATGAGTCAGCCCAAGAAATAAAACAACTAATAAAATGAGATGCATGATATCGGAATTATTAAAATTCGTCAGTAAGGGACTTTTACGAACAATAGCTGATTTGATGAAAGCAGGCGTTAATTTGAATAAAACAAAACCGAATCTAATCAAAGAGACTGTTTAAAAAATGTTCTGCAACTATCCTGACCCTGACTGTTGAGCACTGAGCACAGTAGAAAAGAAGGAAGTGAACTTAAACCATTGTCTGTGATGTACTCTGCTTTTTAAATGCCTGCGTCGAGTACTGGCTACCATATCACAAATAGAAGTAAAAAATAAGAATAAGTATTTTGAATGATAAGACCCCATTTTTTTTGAAGGATGGTCTCATGATGTCATGAAATACTGTATGTAAAACATTCTTCCTGCTCCTCGGTCATACAGCAGGGCCTGCTACGAGAGAGTCACATAGAATTGGCCATCATGCTTTCTCCCTGGCACAGTGGAGAAGGCTATTAGCTACATATATTCAAACAAGCATGTAAATACTGTACGTACATATATGCATACATAGAAAGGTAGCAGTTATTAGTATTTTTCTGTCTGTAGTTTGCTCATGGCTTTGGGCATTGTAGTAGTATTTGGATGCTGTGCTCGATAAGGAATAAGGTATTTATCCCACAAAAACAAAACTATGTATCTTTGCAATTGACATTCTAAAGCGTGATGGGTATGAGTAATAGCAAAAGCACAGCTCTAGAGAAGCATACAGCTAATCTTGTCTTATCCTTTCCTTGTGTATGACTATGACAGAAGGAAGACGAGGGCGTTGACATAGATTCCACAGTAAATAGAAGTAAAACTCCACGTGGAAGGCTGAGAAAAAGGTTAAAATGAAATGATACAAGGACGGGTTAAGTCATCATAATATTTGACAGCTTTCCCACGCATGGTGATTGTGTTCAATTCCAAAAGTATGGTGTTGACTCACAGTGAATAAATATTGTTTCATCTTCATCGGTATTAGTGGGAGAACGGAGAGTAATAAATACATTTATAGGTCTAATGTAATGTTTTAATATAGAGGCGCGAATCAATTGTTTCAATATGCATAACCTAAATACACTGCAGATTAGAACATGCCAAAAACAGTACTGGACTTGGCTTTGGGCTCGTTTCCACTTCCTTTTTGGAGATAGAGAGGAAGCGGAGAAAGCCTGGCAGGACTTTCACCACTATGCTATCCATAGTACTACTACTACCCATCTCTAACGCATGGTCTCCAGGCACGACTTTGCCGTATATTGCTCTATAAAAAGAAATCACCGAAATATTGATCTCCTTACTCCTACACAACAGCTTTCTTACACATGTTCCGAGATATAATGCGGAGAAAGGCTCCTGTTCATGCTCTCGTATCCCTGCAAAATGTGAATGCAGAGTCTGAGCTCTGCAGTTGCAGTAGTGCCTGTGCCCGTAGTACTTAACTTATTCATTATACCTAATAATGTACCTTAGCTACAGACTAGGCCCCTGACCTCTCTTCTGCCCTGCAATAAGTGTCAAACAAGGTGCTAATCTCCGGCCTGCAACAAAACCATGAAGAGACAAAACGTCCGAACGCTATCCCTCGTCGTGACAACTTTTACGTATTTGCTGATCGGGGCAGCTGTTTTTGACTCCCTCGAACTAACTAACGATAAGAAACGGATTGAGACATTAAGAGGTATGCCCATAAGACGGAAATATAAATCTGAAGCAATCCTTATAATCCCCTTTGCTAATGTTACAGAAATTCGTTCGGACCTCCAAGTAAAGTATAACATTAGTAATAACGACTATGAATGGATTGAGCAAATGATTATTGAGAACAAGCCGCATCGGGCGGGACCACAATGGAAATTCTCGGGAGCCTTCTTTTTTGCAACAGTCGTCTTAGCCCCAATAGGTAAGCCTTTTCCATCCTCCATACAATTGTCATATTTGCTCCAAATGTTTGAATTGTCAGGATACGGTCATTCGACGCCGTCGACCTTCCCGGGTAAAGCCTTTTGCATGCTCTACGCCGTGATCGGGATCCCACTCGGCATCGTCATGTTCCAGAGCATTGGTGAGCGGCTGAACAAGGGGGCCTCCATTATAATTGGGCGGCTCAAGAAGCTTGCAAAATTCAAGGACACTGATGCCTCTGAGGTACGACACCTTACATAATATGCACCGGGTATAGGCACATTATTAGAGACGGTTGACTTGAATCCGTTTTGAATTAGATGGACATGATGATGTCGACAGCGCTCTTGTCCACGTTCATCATTACTGGCGGGGCGGCCCTGTTTTCCAGCTTTGAGGGATGGTCCTACTTTGATGCCTTTTACTACTGCTTCATTACACTGACCACGGTGGGTTAGACATTGGGTCCGTATAATTATTCTAAGTTATAAATTATTTATATATATAATATAGTTATAATAGTTTTAATTACTGGGGACTTTAGGTGGGCTTTGGTGACTACGTAGCTTTGCAGGTAACCGTTCAAAGAATTCTGAACTGAATGCTAATAGCTAACACTGCTTTATGAACATAATAGCAGAAATTCATTGTAACTAACGTACACACATATGTAATCGATAATACGTATAGTAGTAAAATATTCCTTGGTTTTGATTTTACAGCAAAACCACGCCTTAGAAACGCAGCCAGGATACGTGATCCTTACGGTGGTCTTCATTCTTTTCGGCCTAGCTGTTGTTGCTTCAAGCATCAACATTCTTGTTCTTCGGTTCATGACAATGTACGTATTCGGTTTGATTTATGAGAGTGTATTACCTCTTGACATTGACGCCTTTAAGATTAACAAAAAATAATTATACATTTTTTTAATGAAAATGAACCTTAGTTTATTCAAGCACCTCGGTTCGTTGCCAGTCGCTTGGCAAATACTCAAGTACTATTAGAGCGATTTTAAGTAGCATACGCATACAGTATTTAACCTATTTTTAAATACTGACTACTTGAAGTTGCTTGTCAATGTATGAAGTGGATAATTTCCCTGAATAATGCCTAATTTGCTATCCTTGTTGTTGTCCTTGCTATTTAATCCTCCTAATCCTGCACTACCATACACAACGCAGGCAAATGGAAGAGATGCAACGCGAGGACACGGAGCTGGGCCCGGCCTCAGCCAACGTCGTGACCCTCCTTGACGGGGAGGTCGAGATAATGGCCCCTAGCAACGAGCGGAGTGATGCTAATCTCTGTCACACGAGCTCGGACCAGGTCTCGGTCTGCTCCTGCACCTGCTATCCCAGATATGTAAGCTAAGTCAATTAATAGGGCTCCTAAGACTAGTAGCTGCATATGTACATAAATGTAGACTACAGTAGTAGGTATGCAGTGTTCTGCAAATTGTGGGAATAACGACACTTGCACATTCCGCTGTCCTATCGCTCTCTTTTGTCTCCTCCTCAATATAGACTGACATCCAGAATTTGTATAAAAGAAAAAACAGGTCGGCCCGAGTCTACAAGAATGATGCTCATGGGACGGAGGAGGAGCTCTACAGTGCTGACGATGTACCTGCAATAATTGACAAGCGGGCCTCGGTCTAGGTCATTCTGAAGAAGATAGCAACTAGCACTTCAAAGACTTTAAAACTTTTTCTTCATTTAACTATTCCAACTGTTGCTCGCTATATGTACAATATTTGATCGGATCTTCCTTATACAATATAAAGATTTATGCTTCCAATGTTAACAACGACACTACTTCTACTTAATCTATATACGGGAAAATAGCATGTAGCATATTTAAAGGTTCTGACAATGGTCTGCTTACTATTTGAACTTACTATATTAAGCAGCAATATGTTGTAACATAGCACTCACTACTAAATACTTGCTGAGAGATGCAATTCGATCATGTGTAGTTACGTACATAGTGAATACTTATGTACCTTAGTTAGGGCGTATAATAAGTCAACATCGTCGTGAATATCTGTATATTTTAAACTCAATTTTTTTCCTTCATCAAATTCTATTTTGAACTAAATCGTCACCTCCTTTAGAGTTCTATGTATTTAGTACATATGTACATACGTGTGCGTAAAACATTCTAATTGACTAACATTATAATCTAATCTAATCTAATTGATCTAACGACAATGTAAATGAGTGCCGGGACCGAGACGAAGCCACATAACTAAATACTTTCATAACCATTTTGTCTAGTATCATGAACACTACATCTTAGCTTTGGCTCCACGCTGGATGAGTAGCTTTAGGTTCGCTGTGTATATAACTTTAATTTTCTCTTAAATAAAACTAACCGACGAAAATGCCAGCAGCGTTTACGTGTACCTGGCTTATTCCATATTGATCCTGCTCTATTGTTAATAAGAAAATATAGTTATTGTGGAGAAGGGGAAGGGTGGATTCTATTTTAGGGAACATTATAACGGGTTCCGAAACAGAAATTCTATCCCATAACTGTTGTCAACAAACGGGTCCCAATTCACATTCTAAATATGCACTCCTCAGTGTAGGTATTCTTTATTTGTGCTAACCAGGCACCAGACAGTGTTATTCGCCACTCAGCATTTTGAAGGACTAGTAGCTTACTGGAACCTTCTATCCCAGTTTCATAACTAAAGTAATGGCTGCAACCATTAGATTGACTATGGCCGGTTCTTCAATTGTCTTCGTATTAGTCCTCCTCTCAGGATTAGACTGCTCTGTAATTGGAAACCGAACTGGGAATTCGTCTCTGCCAAAGTCTCGTTCAAAGAGTAAGGACTCTCTGAACCAAAGGAATCCGATTCAGTTCCCTATGAACGAAAGGGATCAGATTCAGCGACCCACACCTCCTAAAATGAGGTAAACATTTTATGATAAGAATGACAGTTTAGCTTCTTGATTCCATTTATACCTTATATTAATAGTAAAAATATTTGAACTAGAAAACTCCAAGACAGCTAGTACGGGTATTACGAGTATATTGTAGGCGAGGCACAGCCAAACTGTCATGATCTATTTTTTAAATTTGGTTTTCCAATTTTGTAGGAATCAATTAGCGGCCTACCCGAGCCCAGACGAAGACGGGACTTATTTTGTTGTCAATCTCGCCGAGCCACCAAAGTCGAACAGAGAGGTTTCGAAAGACCTGATAACGTTTCACTTGTACACCAGGTAAAATATTTAGATCAATATATTTATGTATGTATAACTAGAATACCTGGAGCCTACAAAACTAATTAGTAAATACATAACTTTGACCGTTACGTTGAATCTAGAGATGATAACGGTACAGAGACCGTTGACGAAATCCGTATCGGAGACCTGGAGCCGTCATGGCTTCACAACTTTAAACAGAACTCTCCTCTGAAAATATTATGCCACGGCTACAAAAGCTCTCCGGAGAAGCCCTTCCCTGCCAATATGAAAGCATGTAGGATTACCAAAAGTTGATTTTCATCTGTTACGTACGTAGACATAATCAACAACTTTTCCACAGTTTGGACGAGCGGGAACTCTGTGAACGTGAACGTGGTCCTAATGGGCTGGGAAGCCCTGGCCAGGAGTGACTTTTATCTGGATGCTGTTAACAATTTGCGACTTGTTGGGGAAAGAGCCACAGAAATGATTGAATACTTGTTCGGCTTCTCAGTCTTTAAAATGAGTGACGTCCATTTTATTGGGCACAACTTAGGGGCTCATATTGGGGGGATCGTGGGACAGTTGCTCCAGATCCGTCTTGGGCGAATGGGACGGATCACTGGTAAGGAACTGCAGATAGTTAATTCTTGTGTTAAGATCCCTTTCGTTTGGTCGTAACATTTGCGGGTTAGAGGTTAGACTACACATTACGAGAATCACTAACTTTTTGAATTAAATACAACCGTAATGCTTCATTGTTCATAAGCTACCATTGAATCGGTTGAACCCGCAAACCAAACTACTAGAAATATAATTTCCTTTTAAAATTTGGATTTAAAATACTTAAGACTGTTAATAGGCGGCGCTTAAAGTTTTAAATAAACTATTGGATTACGCCCTTATAAAAGCCTATTTGAAAGGTTTAGCTTCCAGAACGTCTTTAATAGATTTACTTCGTGTTGCTTATTATCATAGGCCTGGATCCTGCCGGCCTGAAGAACTGCGACTCGGATCTTGATCGATTGGATCCGTCAGATGCTGAGTTCGTGGACGGGATTCATACAGACGACGGATTTCATTGTGGGGTACGTATAATTAAAACGAGTAGCTTCCAGTTTAAAGCGTGAATATTTTGTAAAGTATCGTCAATCGTCACTCAAGTTAGAATTCTGTAAAGGAACAACGAGTAGCTTCCAGTTTAAAGCGTGAATATTTTGTAATGCATCGTCAATCGTCACTCAAGTTAGAATTCTGTATAGGAACAATGGACTCAAGGCTCAAATCAGCGAGAAACCTTCATGAGGAGCTGGGGATACGGTGGGCGGGTTGGGCATGCCGACTTTTACCCCAACTCAGGTCATGACCAACCATGGAAACCGGAAAAATTGGGTAAAAAGCTACAAGCTATTATATGTGTTCTTACTGTTCATTTATAGCGTTGAAGCCGATTGTATTGAAATTGTACTGACTCGATTTAAGTATGATTTTGGATGTTCTTTCTCGCGATTTCGTACATTGTATTTTTATGACTAACTTAAATATCTGCTTTCAAAGATACGTGCGGTCTCTGTCGTTCCTACCGGTTCATGATGGACTCACTGCTTGAGGAGAATCGGTCCCTCTTGGAAGCCTGTAAATGTGAATCATGGGAGTCCTATGAGCACGACCAGTGTGACTGCAAGGAGAAAGCAGTACTCGGAGAATTTGTTTCGAAAAGGTAGGTCGTAGGTACCTACGCCCGTTCCCGCAGTTATTTTGAACATATGCATAGGAGTTCAATTACCAAGTCAAGTTACCTGCATTACAGAGCCAACGGATCATACTACTTGCGAATTCAGAATAGGGTGTCGTGAGCCTCAATAAACCGGCCGCTTAGTTCTGACAATATATGATTTTATTTATCTTTACCTATATTTTAAGTTACTTATTGCAAAAAAATTAGTTTCTGGTAAAATAAAACGTGAACTTAAGAATTAGTTGCATATTTGAGTTGTTGTGCAAAATTATTCGTATTTAGCTAAAAACAATACCTAACCCTAGTAGCCTAACATATCATACTTTGACTGTGAGAGGCCTAATACAAAAACACAACTCAAACAAACGAGCTAACAGGGCTCCCGTTCGGCTCTACTTACACAGGACTCAAATAGTATGGTTGTAAAAAGCATTGTTTCGTTTAAAAAAGAAAGTTTAGCCTTCTGTAGATAAGCTTTGTTATTATGCGTTATAATGTACTTTAAAAAATCTTACTCAAGATTGTCATTTCCCAACACCTAGCCTTATCAACTGTACAATTTGCATTACGCCTTACTCTCCCCTCATGCAGCTTAGTTACGAACGTACATACTTTACAGAAACACATCATGAGGATGAAATTAGCTTAATTTCTCCGGTGCTGTCCCAGCCTCCTCCGCTTAATGGTAAGAGAGGGAGAGAGTGGGAGCGGGCAGAGAAAGTAAATAATGAGAACGGGTTGACTCTTTCATAGAACTTTGGTTTCGATGATGGTAACTTCTAAAGTGTGAGCGTAGTCCTCGGAGTCCTTCACACTTTTAGTATAGCCGCCGTGTTGCCGTTGAGGCCCGAGATGGAGCTCCCGATCGGGGACGACGGCAGCGTCCCGCCCGTCGGTAACTTGTCGTCGTATAGCTGGGAGTGGGACGTGGGCTGGGGATGATGATGAGTTGAGCCTGGAAACAAGTACACATTTTCAAAATTAAGGAAAAGTTAATGGCGAATTAATATGGCTAAGGAATTTATCAATTAATGTAGATCGCTATCATAACATTTTACAAAGCCACATATACTAAGTTAATTGAGGACTATTTAAACGATCACCAATTTATTCGAAATCTCTCACCAAATAGAGTAGATTCCCTCACTAATGCTTTGAAATATTTTAAATAAAAGAATTCAAGTTCAGTGAATTATTGTGAAATAGATAATCTGTTTCTCATAATAAGTTTCAAATGATTGGTGAGTCATTTGCTGTAACTGGCGAGGAGATCGGCTTTAATTGGTGAGAGATTTCGAATTAACTGGTGATCGTTTAAATGGCAGCCAAAATTGGAAAATGGTTTCTTCCATGACATGAAAAATACGCGTCCATTAAATACAGTGATAACATTGGAGGTTGTACTGAAAGTTTGTACTGTTTGGAAATTAAATATCATATTTAGATTGATAACTCACAGAGGAATCACTTACTAAGCAGGCCAGTGCCGTAAGAGTAATTGTAGCTGGGCGTATATTGGCCGTAGCTGTACCCGTACTCTGCACCAGGGGGAACTGAAAAGAAAGAGAACATTCCGAAATTAGCTAATGTCGAAGAACTCCACACTGAATCTTATACTGGATTTTGTGGGATTAGTAGGCATGAGTATGGAGTAGTATATTATATTGGTAGTACCGGCCCCGAACTGTCCGAAGCTGGGGAGGCTGTACGGATTGTTATGAACGGGCTGGAGGAGGGTGAGACTATTTGGGGTTGGGGTCGGGGTGGGGGGCTTGATGTCGTCAGGGACCATGCCTTGGCCGATGTTGGGCGGCGGGAGGCCGGGCGGGGTCGAGAGGGCCGGGTAGACTTGCTGCTGCTGTTGGGATACTTGTTGGTCTGTGGGGCGGGGATCGGCATGCAACATGCGGGTTCGGAAGCACACACGGACCCAGGGTCAAAGGTTAGAACAAACACAGGGGGAAGGGAGAGAAAAGAAAGGCACAGTTAGTTGACATGCTCATCAAGTACTAGCAGCAACCAAAAAGGAAATTCAATCATTACCTGAGTAGTCTTTACTCAGATGCTCAATCCCTGAGTTATTTGCACCCGGGGGTGGGAGTTGGCCTAATGAATCCCAAAGAAAAACAAAATCATGCATCAGGAATCGGAAATTGTCATAATGCACACGGACCACTGAAGTTGTCATCTTCTTAATCCTACAAACTAACTTTAAAGCGTTTAAAGCGTTTAAAGCGTTTAGATAAGCACGGATTTCCGCTTAATTAAATAGTTCAAGCGAGAACATGCCTTTGCGAATATAAAATGTTGGCAACAGCTCCAGCAGCATATTTATGGGATGGGATTAAATTTCTGACAGTAGTGCAAGCGTTGGAATTCCAAAACTCTAATTTATTGCGGATCAGACAAAGGTGATCAGAATATGCATATATCGTATGTATATGCATTATCAACCTTGAAGTCGAGCAACGACTAGCCTAATCCTGTATGTCGTATTAGGATGAGATTGCAAAAAAGTAATTTGTCTCATGGGAAAAAAAGTGCAATTCTTACTCCGAACCAACCAAAAGGGCTATTGTCGTAAGTCGAGAAGATAGGAAGAATTAGTGGCTACAAATACAAACGCCACCTCAAGCCTCCATTAGCCATAATAGTGAACAAGTCAAGCTACCGGAGAAAGATTCTATTTCAGAGCGCGAGAGGGCTCGTGAGAGGACTCGCGTAGTCTCATTTTGTATGGGTTAAGAATACAGAATGCTACTACTACACTACATAACATACATATGTATGTACTACAAAGCATCAAATTACTTCCTGAGAGTGGACATAAAAGTTACGTAATATTTAACTCAAAATTGGAGTTAACCAATGTTCTGAAATACTTGTAACGTGTCAGTCTGCTTCAATCGGCTTAAATTTGAAAACAGTGACACGTACAACGTACATAATTTATACCTACTAGATTGTATATTTTTCAAAGAAGCCTGTTACCTAACCAAATTATGAAGTATGTAGCATTAGATTCCCTCGATTTGTTTCTGGTTTAACAAGTAGAAATGGCTGAAGTTATAAATTCAACTATGATTGATAGGTACTTAAAACCTTAAAAGATCTCCTATCTCCACTCCTACATATCTAAGTGAATGTAGAAAGTACAAATATTTCAAACAGTGAGGCAGTCCAAACAAAAAAAAAAAACTAAAATACGGATCTGGTTATAAGTTTTCTAGCCAAGAATTATAATTAAATGTATTCCAATGTACTTCTGACTCTGACAAAAAAAACTCAAGCCAAAAATTAATTGAATCAAAATAGGAGTAATGGTCGCTGAAATTATTCTGCTCCTAAATACATTTACTTATAGTAACGGATAAAAACATTGCTGGATTTTGCGGCAAGCAATCATTGGTAAATTGGGATAGAAAATTGAGATACCGAACCGAGCCCGAAAGTCTGGGCTGAATTTTGAATTATTTCCACAGAAGCTTTGCATATACATATAACTACATATGAATAAATACTTAAGCCAGAAGCCAGCTCATAGCTCATCTGTAGAAGTCCTGCTTACCGAGAGCGGATCCGATGGATGCAGTTGGACTGTATACGGACCCATTGAGAGACTCGTACATCTCCCCGTTATTGTTATTATGGGGATGGGGATGCTGGGTAGACTGGACTCCGGAAGCCGGCGGGGGCTGGGGAGCCTGGTGGCTGAAGGGGGACTACGACCAAAAACATTCATTTTATTAGCATTATGAGGGGATCCAGGACCTTGATTTATGAACCAGAGCCGAGCTTTGTCCTGTCAGCCCGTGGTAGGACCACGTGTCCCTCCTCACGTCAGAGAGGGCGTAGGGCATGAAATGGGACCTACCTGGGCATCTGTGATAAAGGGATGATATCCATTTACAGGTTGAGCGGCAGAGAGGTCACAGAGGAGCTTATTCGTCTCATCCTTCACAGACCACTTGCTCGACCATAAGTGCTGCGGAGTAATTAGAAGGGCTTATTAGACTCATACCAGCTACCAGCCTTATGCTTCCCTGACTATCATAATTGGGACTCACGTTAGCGTAGATCTGCTCGTTGTTGTAGGTTCGTTGACGTTTTAGCTCATCTTCCTCACGTGAGTCTTCTGTAGGCAGAAAGAGAAAAAAAAAGGAAAATTAGTACCACAATTAAAAGCAGATCAGGATAATTAGCTGGCCCAGCCAACGGTACCAAGTGTACGTGGTTAGATAAGGAGGATCTACAAATGGGGACTACTAACTCAAACATTCATTTTTACAGGTATAAATCACTTGGGTTGCGTGCGAGGTCTCATTCTAGTAATCACACTAGGATTTCCTTAGTCGATTCCCATGCTACAATTAGTTCCTTGACTGAGACAGATACGGTTTAAGTGTTTAGTAAAGGGCGGACGATCTCCATAATACTGCCAAAACTTATTAATCTTTCTATGCGAATTAGGGGATTTGGAAATCTTTGCTAAATTGCTACTTGCTTCTACATATTTCACACCATCCGCTCCTTTTCCCTTTTTATACGGAAGAATGAACAATTTCATAGTCCTTCCTCATACTACATCAAGTACACGTACATAGCTCTGGCACATCCATATAGATCTCAGTGCGAACTTTCTCCTCTGTATTTCCACACTATTTCAATGTCCTAACCAATCCTGATGTATTTCCCATTATTCCTCCACAAGGATCCTTGAGTGGAGGGCGAGCGTGCCTTTGACCCTAGCAGGCCCAGACTCTATTTGGGCAACAAGGGGCCTAATGAAATAAATATTATGGTTGACGCAGAGCAGAGCCTCCCCATCATTGTATTTGGGAGGCGGAGGTGACAGACACGCGTCCCGTGGCAGGAGGCTAAAGTTATAGCCAGGAGGAGCATGATGATGTTGATTGCATAACAATTGCCTCACTCTATCTGCTATGATACAGGACAACGTATTGAGTGACAAGGCTTTTGTTGCAAGTGAGCACGAGCTCCATTGTTGGATCAAGTACCTACTACTTGGGACTGGGGGAGTACAGGGAAGTGTGAGCTTGAGACTTCTGGGCATGCAAAATTTTGGCAGTTACATGTAATCTAAACCACTGGCTTCAGACTTAAAGGAGAGCTTAGGGGCTTGCCTGGTGAGATTAAATTTCCGCATCATGTCAACAAAATAAGAGTTCTACGCATAGTTCCCACTTCCCAATCAGTCTAGATATCCGAAATAAATAAATTTTGAGTTTAGGAGCGGTTGAGAGTTGGCGTATCCGTTATCGTATAGTTGTAGATTTTAATGTTTCGTAAAGCCAATATGTTCAACGTAAGTATGCAGTCGCCATCCAAAATTCATTAGAATATTCTTTAACAGTTATTTTCTTGTATAAATAAATTAATCAGTTACGTTGAAGTGTAAGTCATATCCACAAAACGACATATTTGCTCGTAAAATATACAAATCGATACCTACAGTGATTCACTGCCTAACAGGGTCCACCTCAGCGTTAACTTTAGAAGATAAGAGTATTCTTCCCCTTGGTCGGTAGTATTAGAAGATGAGCGGTGTCTGAGAGTATCCAGTACCAATTTTTGATTTCCTTTTGATTGGGCATTGTTACAGCTCATTGGAGCTGGGGAGAGATAGCTGGGCCGAGGCCTGAGCGTACTTAAGATGGGAGGGAGGGTATAGGCCGAGTGTAACTATGGCTACTTGGAGATCTTGTGGATGCTGGGGCGGCGGAGGGGCGGATCTGAGTTGCCTAACTTGTTTCCCAAGTGGTTCTCTCCCGTCGAGGTTCCAGTCCAATGGTTCCTGTCAGCTTCCCTTTTCCTCCCCTTCTGCAGCCCAGGGCCTCCTCCATTCACTCACTCAGAGAAACCAAAAACTAGTCCATTATGCTCCAATCCCATTGTTTCCCCAATTTATCATCACTACTACACACACAAGACGCCCAGCCTGCCTCATCTGCCCACTCCGAGTCGATATGCAGATTATTACCGGATTCCATCCCAGGCCTACACAAAGGATACGGTTTCCATGAATAGCTCACCATGGTTGCAGGTCATGGTCCTCACCCGCCCGCTACAATCTTAAGTGTCAAGGAACTTTGGGCCCATCTCACAAATTTTCCCAGTTGTACTTGTACAGAGGAAAAATTAAACCAAAAAACCATGACTTAAGATGGGCACTGGGCGCCGCTATCTGTTCCCTAGCCCGCGGAGTCGGAGGTAAATACCTGCTGTGCCTAGGTTCTAGAAAAGACGCAAACAGAATTTTGATATGACTTCAAATCAGTCAACCAAATTTTGGGGTTCTGAAGCATCCTTGGTCCAGACAGGAAAAATGTTCAGAATTATACGACACTGTCTATATTACGGCAATCAGTAAAAATAGTGCCTATGGCCGCCTGAACTGAGCAAAGGACCAGCAACCAGCCTACTATTGTGTGACTTGAGCCATGCTAAATACGGAGGTTGGGCCAGGAAGCCTGCGTAGTCATTTGTAATAATGGTCCGTATTTAGTGGAATATTTCATCCCGGCCTGTCAGGAAATGCTGGAGAAAGAGGTCCACAAATCAGGGGGAGTCAGGGAGCGGGGTCCAAAGAAAAGGAAGTTTGGGTCTGGCTTAGTAGCTGTAGCCTAGCTGTAGCTCTGGTGGCCGTAGAGCGGAATGGTCTCTCTCCCTTTCTGGACATCTTGTTTCAGGTTCCTCCTCCCTATGCCCGCCTGCCTCGGAGAAAGGAAGCGGAGAAAGGGCTGGCTGGGATCAGCAGGAGCAGGAGCAGCGTGAAAAGGGGAAGTATTGATTATCCTCTCCTCAAGGAATTCCGGTCACATCATCTTTCCGCGAGATTTCCGTGCCAAAAGAGCGAAGAAGTGCGAGTCTTTGGTTTTCTATCCTCAGTCCTTCCTCCGGCCAGGCCCGCTCTCCGCTCTCCCCGCCAACACATCTACCAAAAACACTTCCTACGCTAACGCTTCTCCGCCTGCCTATGCGCCGAGTCTATCCAACCCAACCGCCTCCGAGCCTAGCCTCCCATTCCGAATAAACGCACTTGTTTACAGCAATCCGTGAATTTGGTCTAAGAGTGGGCCCAGTCATAAATCCCTACATGAGAAGAGGAACTTTCTTCTCTATTTAACAACGAGGAATATTTAAATCATCACCAAGTAATTCAATATCTCTCACCAGTTCAATCAGATTTCCTCGCCAGAGTCTTGAAATATTTGCGTTTTATTTCCGTGAATTATTCGAAAATAAAGCATATTCTGCTTTTACTCAGTTTGAAAAGATTTGTGAGTAATTTGAGGGAATTGGTGAGGAAATTTGTTTAAATTGGTGAGAGATTTCGAATTATTTACTTGGTCGTAGTTTAAATGGTAGCCTTTAACAACCCCCTAAAATTCCATTTTCACTCGAACTTAACCTAAGTTAATAAACTATTAATTCCGAGTTTGAGACCTTTCTGAACTTAAGCTGGGGCCTGTACTCGTTTTACAAAACTCTGATACCAAAATCCATTCGATTGAAGCCTAAATAGTAGAAATTGAGGAGCATATAATGAAGGCTTCTGGGAAAATAGGAGAAAGCGGAGGTCTAGGCCTTACCCTCCCGTTTTCTCTTCGGATCGTTGTTGATGCCGAGGATCCCGTTTATTGAGTAGGACGGCCGGAGACCCTCAACGGGGGAAAGGCTCCCGCCGTTCGAGCCGCCCCCGCCCCCACTCGACTGCTGGCTATGATGATGATGCTTGGCCTTCTCGGCGGCCTTGTTACGGACGATTCTGAAAAGAAAAATAGGCATTAGAACAAATTAGAATCCATTAGGCCGGCCACCTCTCTCCAAGATTAATTTAGAAGCATGAAGAACGGCCTGCCTTGACTGAGCACTCAATAAGTTCCGCGAGCCTGGCTCTGTGCCGGGTAATTCAATACGAGCTCTTAAATAGGGTCACGTGTATTCATGAGACAGGTATAGAGGCGCTATTTGCATACGCCAACCGATTTGCATGCGTCGTAGGTATCCCTCCCTTGGAGAACCTTGGAGTTTTGGAGATGGGAACAGGCTAGAAATTTAAGAAATAATACTGGAATGCTGGAAGGGGACATCCCGACATAGACCTCATATTCAAATCAATTGTCCGGACCGAGGAAGGATCGATGCGGAGTTTAAAAATTAAGAGAAAGTCAGGCCTGGACTGTGTGCACAATGGGGTGGGGCCGTCACAATATTTGCACCCAGCCCATAATTTGTCTCTCCGTCCTCCGACTCCCACTCAAAAATAAAAAAAGAAGGCTCCACTTTGGGCCCCTGCCAATTCATTAGGGCCTCTGCCTTAATTTATTCACTCTAATATATGTCCCGACTTTTCCACCAACACTTTCTTAATGTGCTAGCTCGGGGATCGGGGGCCCGGTTCCATTAAAGTCCCCACAACTCATTCTCCCCTCCTTTCTTTTCTCTACTTCCTCCAAAAGGAAAAAGTAAAAACCCGGGATTTAAGTGGACTGATCTGGGGCCTTAATTTATTGCTCCCACTCTTTCAGATTCACCCTTCCCCCCTGCTTTCCAGAATAATACACCTCATTTTTCCACCAAGAATTCCGGCCCACGGAATCCAGTAAATATCTAGTAACAGATGAATTTAAAATTATTTATTACACGCTGTCGACAACTTATAAGCGTACTTGTAAGCGAGCATAAATATCGCAAGCGCTCAGGATGTCGTAATACGTAATCCTGGCCAGCCTAAAAACTAAAAACAGATTAAAGTACACTCTAACCTAGCTTAGTGTATCCTTGTACTAAGATTACATAGAATATTAAGCGGAAAAGCTATATTGATTTTAGGATGGACTATGGACTTTAGGAATAATTTGGGAAAGGTCAGATGCCCGGGTATTATTAATATTGTAATGAAGTGCGGAATCTGGGGCGGTGGGAAGGGCGAGAGGGAGCTAGGATAGCTTAATATTTTGGGCCGAACAACAAAAGACAAGTTGATAAATTCCCGGAGGATTAATGCACTTAATCAATTGGCCTCCTCGTCGTTCGACGTAGCTTTCCATTAGCATCCCTCCCCTCCCTCCTCCGCTGCTGCTGCTGGGCCCTTCTGCATCTAATCTCATCAAATTATGTTATAACAAGGCCCTCTCCATATGTTCTTTGATCCCAATATCTCCTCTAATGCAGAGTAACCTCTGGAGGTATTGGGCCTTTCTCTATGTAGTCCCCGGACCATCAAACTTTCTCCTCTCCTACATATATGTACCAGTCGGAGTCCTAACATACTATTTACAACTTTACAAGGGACAGGATGAGCTTGCGTACGAACTTTATTGTATTATTTTTTGGAGGAACATGGGCATGCTAAAGCCGCAAAAGGTTAAATTAGGTTTAGATCATATACTCAAGTTCCAAGATATGCACTTAATGGAAATTTGGGCAGACTTGAAATATTCCATAATGCTTCCGCAGTAGGTACTTATACCTAATATATATTCACTTCCAAATTGAGCTAAATATTGTATTGAAATCCGAGTACGTATTCAATATTCAATTCCAGGCAAATGCTAGACTAATAGATTTCAGTTTAGAGAAATTCGGAATAAAATATGGCGGACCCCGACAGTTGTGTCACATGGGAGTCATATCACACAAGTAAACGTTTTAGGCTTAATACAGTCATCTTTAACCCCTTTAAATGGAATTCCAGAACGCCTCGTTTACCTCATTCATCCCCTATTGAAAGGGAATGGGTCTTAAGAGTACATTTTCCTTGGGCCTAGCTAAAGTGTCTCATAAAGTCATATTAAGGGACTGGTTAGCATTGAACTGCACGGAATTGAATAGAGCCAGGAATAAGCCGAGTATTAAATGGATTGAGTTTTCCCTTGGAAGAAAATGGAGTCCGTACTACTTTTCCTCGAGCTGCAGTGTAGGACCTTCATGGCCCATATGTCGAGTTAATTCCGGCAGACTAAACCCTTAGTCCATACACACCCATATGTGTTTTCCTAGCCAGCCCAAGCCCATTGTCAACACTTTACTCACACTTGAGCACTCACTTTACTCACAATTTAGACCCGCAGACTTTCCGAATACACTCTCAAGTATGTTCATTTGTTGTCCCATATTTTTTATAATCCGGTTACCTATCCCTTCCTCTCTCAATAATAGACACACCCAAACAGATCGGCCTATAGTCAGCCTTATGATTTATGACATATTTAACTCCATTGTAGGACGCTCCACTTCAAAGTCCTCATAGAGCTAACTGTATGCTCGGAAACTTTTTTTTTGAAAGGGCATATATCATAGGTCTGAGGTAAGTAAATACTAGACTGGATACCTGGCGCCCAGCTTTAGTTCTCATTGAGATTCAGAATATTTTAATAATTGCAGAAAACTGTATTTTGATTAACTATGGGGCTGCAATGCCAATATGTACTTACTAAAACAATAATTAAGTAAATAGTACTTATCCCCGCTTCAAAATTCAGTACCGACTACAGCTTTTGGACCAGCTAATGCTGCATGCCGTAATTGCAAAAAGAAACGGTCGAATCCAGGTCCATAATGGAACAGTGATCCCCATTTGAATTTGAGCCCCATAGTATTATTACTTGGATAGTAAATGTCATTATAGAACAATCAGGCCATTGAATTGGCTGAGGATTGAGGAGACCTTTCCCTTCCCGGTTTATCGGTGGGGGGTCAGCCGGGCCTTTTGGCCCTCCTAACAGCATGAGACCCATACGGGCCCAAACAGCTCAAACTCCGGGTTTTATTGTTAGGAATGTCAAGTCTGGGTCGGAGTAGTGTGAACTCGAGGCACTTATTTATATTTATACTCTCGAGAAGCAACAATGAGGGCTCGGCGGCTTAATGAGGAATCGATGGGGACCCTACGTAGTGGTAGCCTGTATTTATTTCCTTGCATAAATGCTCGAGGAAGTATCACCACAAGCTTTCACGTGTCTCGGCTCGTAAAGCGTAATCGTGGTGATAAACATGGGCCCCGCTCCTACCGTCTCCATACCGAACACTGTTACGCTGGGCCTTGAGTTGGGCACGATCTGATTCCATGTCAACTGTGGATCTGGTTAGGACAAAACTTACATATAAAAATTCACTAATCCAATCCTCTGGTATAACCTAACCTAAACTGCACAGATCCGAATTTATAGGCTTAAATCGGTCAGCTCAGATATTAATTGGCCGCCCACAATTGGCACCGAACCGGAAAAGTTAGAGAATTCTGTGCCTAGTGCCGATTAGCTGGGGAAAGTACTAACAGCCTATGGAAACAGTCATGATACGCAAAGACTACGTCGGCCGGCAGAATATATTTATGAGATTACATTAACAACTAGTAGAGACCATTACTATGGAAGGTCGGTCGGATCGGAGGGGTGGCTGGCCGAATAGGGAAAACACGGGCTTAGAAAATCAAAATCCGGACTCATAATACTAATACAGAGGAGAGGCAATGTAGGCAATACGACCATGCCTGAATAAAACGAGAATTTATAATACTCTCTCAGTCTAATTATACATAAATCCCCAGTTAGGGTGTCTCCGGTTCCTTAAGCCAGCTAGGGTGGGATGCGGGAATATCTACTTATGACACGACTTAATTACATATTAATTTATGAGAGCCGTTCCAAACTTTTGGTATAGTCCTGTCCAAATTTCCTGCTATAAAGCTTCGTTCACGAATTATTCATCAAACTGATTTCAAACTTAGGTTCTAGATCTGATCTGAATTGTAATATAATTCGGAATTTTAAAAACGGCAGTTAGATATCCGCTGTTATGCTCATCCTTAAATTCAGTTTTTATAATATCATTAGAAAATAGTGCATAGATATCTTGCAGTTCTTAGAGTGCTTATATAGTACTATGTATCTAGCGTGCATTAATATCTAAATTTGTTTTATTTATTTCACAACAGTTTGAACGTTACTTTCACAAAACAAACTATTTTGACGCAGACATCGTATAAAGCTGAGCATCCATTAGTTGCTCTCATTTTGATTGAAGATTCAGGATCCTTCTATAGAATGCCCTATTTCTACTAATACAAATGCATGAAAATATATATGTAGTACTTACTCTGGCCCAGCCGATCATTAGGGCCGAATCAGTATGATAATCGAATTCAAGCAGAAAGTCTCTCTGCTCCATATTATAGGGACTCGGGTTCTATGGACTAACTTTGGGGAAGGGAGCTAATCTAATCAATATGATAATCAAAAAGAGATGTAGTAGTTCAGGAAAAGGGTGAATCCTTGTGAGTCTCCGTTAACATGACCATAAATACAGGGCTCTCGTGTAGAGGAGGGGAAGGGATCTTTGATCCGATATAGGCTCATGATGGAGAGAGCAGACGGTTTCCAAGTTCTAATCCCAAAATTACCCAGCCCGGATTTTATTTATGGTTTTGAATTTAGTCATCAGGCCATTGATAGTGGAGCTGGGTGGTGGTGGTCGCTGAGGGACCTAATGCCTTTTAAATGACTTATACGTACCGTATTCTCTCTACGTACCAAAAGTCTTTTTCAGACTCGGGCTCTCTTGTTTAGAATTTGATTCGTTTCACGGAATTTAGCATTGTCAATCCCAGCTCATAAATACGGTCCCTCTCTCCCTCAGCTTTCCAAGCATGGGAGATATAACCAACACAACAACGTTTCTGCCGAAAAATTTGAGCTACGTTCTTAGCTACTATTAATATGGGGTTCAATTCGTGGTATAGGCATCATTTTAAACCTAAAGGGATAGTGTTTCCGATTGATCCTGGTAAATGTTGGGTTTACTGCATACTGCATTGCATTAGCCAGCCTTGCAGAAGGCTCATTATCACAAGCTTAAGTTAGGAAATGCGGCGGAAAAGTAATTAGAATCAATGTGAGCCATGTAATACTGGCTTGTATAAAAGTCGGTGACTCAACGCCGAAATGTTCATTTTTTAAAAGGATTCAAAGTGACAAAAACTCTTTAAAGTAATAAGGTGTTCATTTCTACTTACTATTGTAATTTGTAATACCTAATACAATATTTAGACAGTCATATTATTATCTACGTATCTATGTTCCGCGTACCCCGTAAAAGTTAGGCATCCTGGGCGTACCACTAAAAATAGGTAGTCTGTATTATGCTGCTGTCCATGAATCAAGCGGGCTCTAGGCCCTTTTTATCCTGCAATCCGCCAATTCACAGAATTACCTTTCCCCCTTATCTTCTCAAGTACAACGGTGTGTGTAAATCTTGAGATCATGCCTTTCCCCGGGGACCCTCAAAGGTGGGCATCCGAGGATAGGCAGAAATAATACATGCTGTTGCATTGGGAGGAATTGGGCGGGCGGAATGGTAAGGAGCGGGCCCCGCCTCGTGCGGCCGAAGTAGGAGAGTCCCGAGAACACCTTGGAAAATGAATTGGATGAGAAAACTTGGGAAAAAGATAGCACCTCCGGGACAGTCCTTTTTATTCCTTCCCTCCTCAAGCCTTCCTCTTTTTTAAAAGTAAGGGATCCGGGAGCCCAACGGTCCGAGGAAAAGCCTCGCTCCGGGAATTCGGCTCCGAACCATATTTATGACTTGACAGTTCGATTGGTTTTCAGAGGAAAGGAACCCGGGCCCCGGCTCGGATTTATAGATTCAGAATCCCTGATTTATACGGAGATTTGCATAGGGCGGGTCCGGAATCTTGGAACGGGCTCAAGACTTTGGATCTGGACGAGGAGGGTAGTTTCATGGGCTAGTAGCTAGGTAGGAGAGCGTGGAGGGCTCACCTGTTAATTGATGAGACGGAGGGCACGTTGTCTTGAGAGCAGATCCCTTCGGCCAGCAACCGGTCACGGATCTCCCAGGCGAACATCGTGGGATTCTCCCGCTTGTAATTCGCTATTGCGTCAACGACTAACGGCGTGGCCACCTTCGGCTTTGAGCCGCCTATCACTCCGGCCTTAAAACTCCCAGTCTCGTAGTATCTGTGGGCAGAAGGGACGGAGAGCCTGATTAAGAGGTTGACAAGCGGATGAAGCTGCTCTGTGCAGTGCGTACAAGGACAAGATCTTTCCAAATGTTAATCAACTACTCTGAAACCTCACAGCTCACCTAACCTTAACCTTGCATCGCTAATTTTAGTTTTAGTGATAGGAATCCGTCTCCATTATACTTTTGCCTCCTACCAAAGTATCCGGGACCTTGGTTTTGAATCTAAAAGCAGCATCAAATCGGATCTGGCTGTCTCTAAAATCTTAAAATCTTATTTATTACCGATCGGGTTTCGCTATAGTTTTAGCAATTCTAGTGACTGGGACTTTTTAAGATATGAATTCCGATTTTTTAGTTTAGCTTTTTCCGATTTGTTTTAACTTTGAACATTAAAGTCCGACTCCGATACGATCTGAATTGGCCTACAGAATTCTGCTTCCACGCCCTTGGCAGGACTAACGTGCGTAAATTACGTACACTATTTGCACTACATAACACAGAAAGCGGTATGTGCAATTTGGAGTCTCTGAAGCATTCGCAAGGAGTCTGATGCCTTCACAAGGCCCCCATTCATTCCCTACTACAAATTGGAACATTTTGGCCCTTCGGCTGTCCTTTATAAATGAAGCATATAAATCCGTCCTCATTCTTCATCTGAAGGTTGAGGGGGTTCCCGGAATCCGGGCCCAATAATTAAAATGTGGTCAGTGGTACTTGTGTCACACCGAATCACGTAATAAGTTGCACAAGGGAGCCGCGCGGCCTCAAAGGAGCCCATTGAGGTGAGAACAGCCAAGCTTGGGACTCATTGCAGCCTAAGAATGTGTGGAATTCGGTCCATGTGGGACGCCAAAGTCTCGGAAACAGTCCGACTTCATTAATCTCGGGAGCTCTGCCTAAACAAAGAGCTCATTTTGTTCCCGTCCACGTCATTTACTACTCCCGCTAGGTTCCCGGGTTCCTTACGTGTAGCCCGGGTCGGGAAGCCAAGAAAGGAGGAGAGGAGGGGAAAAATCTGCCAAGAAGTACCGAGATCGATAGTGACGTGGCCTGGTGGGCCCGGTATAGGCATCTCCTAAGTAATAGTACTTGGTTTTTTTATAGGGCCCGAGTCCCCCCCTACTCAAGCGGGGAGAATTTGGGATTTTTGAAAAAGGGGGAGGGAGCGTGCAGGCGTGCTTGCTGAAATACTGTAGTACTAGGCTACTTTTCCCCGAACCTGGAAAGTATTTTTGAGACGCAACCATGAGAGACTCGTAGTTGTCTTGAAATGTCACAGGGTCTGACGCCATTATGAGCAAGTTCGACAATTCGTTGGCGAACGACGTCGGGAAGGGGTCGACCGTTCACAAAGACGCCGCCCAGCTGATTCACGCCGCCATGACCTGAAAAGAGAAGAAGGAGAAACACTTCAAATTGACACCAACGCCAGTCCCTGGAAGTCCTTAATTAAAGAACCGTTTCCGTCCAAAGGGCTTTCACCGCCTAACCTAACCTAATGTTGTCTCGGCTTCATTAGGTTCCGGTGAAAAATGGACCTCCATACGGGACCTCAATGTTGAGGTCTGCAATGTGCCCCGCCGTATGCCATACCCCTTAACCAGTACAGTAGACTACATACTAAAGCTAATTAAATGTAATAATTAAGAGAGACCCACCTCCTTGGTGGTCCTTATCAGCACTCATCTCATTCCAAAAATCTGCGTATTGTACAGATACTATTGTCATTTCACGACGGCACGCACATGCAAAGAGAACAAAAAGAGAAAAAATGATAATGAGTTCCTTTAAGTACGAATCTGGACTCGCCACAATAGTTCATCCATATTCCGAGGGACTAACTATTACTAGAATCTATTACTGGACTCAATGGGACTCATTGTTGTGGGCCCTGCCTGCCTGCCTGCCTGTCTCCGATAAATATTTTGGGCTTTTTAGACAAGTCGAGCATCGTCCCAGCATGTACTAGGCCGCAGCAGAGGCTCCATGAGAAGGCCGGAGTCATCCTCCAGATACGAAATAACAATCAATTAGGGAGAGTGTTGACACGACCGGGGTGGTCGGGGGTTAAGGGGAGAATAGGCGGACCCTCTGCCCCGGCACAAGATCCGAATCTCTATTTTTACTACTAGTGTTCCTTGGTGGGGCCTTGTAGGACACAAGTACGAAGTGCTCAGAACAAGTCCCGCTAGGCTGGCTGATCTGTGGGCGATATCATGATGATGAGTAGAGGGTGGGCTCCGGCCTCTTGATAACATTGTCAACTTTAATGGACTACTTGCGTCGGGGTCCCCCTACCCCAAACCTAAGTTCAATCTCATGTACGGCGGTCGAGGAGAGTCAAAAAAGAAATAAAGGGATCACTTGGTCTAGCTCCCTTTTTATGTATAAGCGTCTCCCTGTCCGCCGCTGCTCCCTAATTCAGGCACCAAATCTACGGAGCAAGTATGCAGTAACCAATAGCTACATGTAGTGATGAATTCGCGGATATTCGGCTCATGTTTTTACTAATGTAAAAGAAGAACATTGCATGCCAATAGTATACGGAAATAGTATGAACGTATGTTAAAGTCGAACCCAAATATAGGTACGAAAAAAAGCAACTCATTTATACCAGCTCGGGTAGAGAATAATTGCGGAGCTATGCAGGTTGCAGTTTAATGTTTGCATCCTACATTAAATTAAGTGGCATGCATAATAGGGCTATAATTGCCATTTCAAGACTAAGACTGAAGAACGGGAATCATAAAAGGAACGGTCAATATGAGCAGTAATAGTTTTAGGTATGCATTAAAGGATAGGAGTAGATGGACTTATGATGAGGGATGATCTGAGCTATAAGGAGAAGGAAGGGAGGGAATGAATAGTAAAAAGTGAGCGACGGTCCTCGTCATAAAACGAAATAAAAAGGCTCCTTCGTGCACGCTTTCCGAATAAATCATCGTCCACAGTGGGAATCCACTTTATCATTTGTGGAACAGGACTAACCTTATTAACCTCTCCAGACCCGGAATTATATTCACATTCTGCGGGATCCACCCCACGTTCCGAATAATAATATTTTCTATTATTTACTATAACTCCATTTCAGCCCGGATGTATAGAGGAATTATATTATACGCTTACGTAGAGCTACATTTGAGTTATTTGCAACTTATTGTAACTAACTTGTAGCTTTAACCCTGAAACGGGTTATGTCTGTCTCATCCTTTTTACAATTTTTCCAGCAAAAATAGTTAAATGTAATGAACTCAAAAATGCATAAATGATTGGTTTACTAATTAAAATAAGCTACCATTTAAACTATCACCAAATTATTCGAAGTCACTCACCAATTAAACCAGATTTTCTCACCAAATACACCAAATTACTCCCCATTCATTTGAAACGTATTATGAGCAAAATATTTTTTTTCCAATAACGGAATGAAAAATCTCTTATTTGAAATATTTCAAAGCCTTGGAGTGGAAATCTATTCTAATTGGTGAGAGATTTCGAATTAATTGGTGATCGTTAAAATATTCCTAATTGAAATAGGTAATGCAACTAAGCTTTTAAAATGATTATTGTTAACTGAAATTAATCGTTATTGGTGACTGGGAACCCCGATAATCATGCCCAGATGTGATGAATTCGGCTTCGGAAATTCGCCGAATAAACCTTAACCAGCCTAGGTTCCCGGCCGGAGGTCTCCTCGGGTTTCTAAGTCGAATCCTTAATTAGCACCCCCAGCCTTAGACAAAGATTCCCATTCATGCCTCAACGGAGCCATAGCATTTGACATCTCTCCTCAATTTCCATTTAATGCTCATGTGAGACCAGAGCCTTAACTTCCATTGAACCGTGTGACAAAGTTCTCTCTGTCGGGTTCCCTCATTTGAAACCGATACTTCTGGGACTCGAAACGAAGAATTTCTTATATAATACACGTACATACCCATACTAACAGCTCTCTACAGCATATATATGTATATGTGCACCTTGAGAGACCTTAGAAGAAGGACGGTCAAAGCATATAGTTACAGAGGCAGGATCTCGTGGATCGTGGAACGCGTCTCTATATGGCAGTCAGACTGAAATGGAGCTCTGTATTTGTGGTTGGAGGGTCGGGTGGACGGCCAGGCCCTTCAAAACTTCATTATTGTTCCATTTACGGGGAAATCTCATTGACGGACTCCCGCATTGTTACCTGGCCCGGCCCAGTCACTTACTCTGACTCCGGGAAATAGGGATCTAGGACTTTTTAAATCAAGGCTCTTTTGAGTGAGTCGGACACTCATTGTTGGACAAGTCCCTTATGGACCGAATCCAGGCCCCTTGATTTCTGTCAAATTGAAAATATTGTCGTCCTAAGTTAGCCCATGACCCTACTCCTTTCAACGTGAATGAGTATTCAGATCTAGAGCCAGGAATAATTTCAAACAATGTGTTAAGAAATTGTGTTCTCTTTCGCTGAAAACGAATAATTAAGGTAGGGAAAATCGCAAGGGTCAGACAATAATTTTTAATTTTTGAAAATGAGTAAATAACTAGGAACTAAATAGTTGAAGGGTTAGGGGTTTTGTGGTATGTGTTAAAATTGGGAGTCAGCAGAGCTCCAGACAGCTAATCCTTTCTGACCCCAAGACAAAGTTAAGTGGAGGGAATAATATGGTCATGTATTGTAGGTTGTAGGCTTATTTACACAAAAAGAGGCCCGCCCGTGACACGCTCTTAAGAAAAAGAAAAGGAGTACCCTTAGCCTATTTAAAAAGTGTCATTTTCCTGCATATTTAGGGATTTTTTAAAGAAAGGACCTGGCGCCAGGCTCCCACTGTGCTTCCCTAATTTAGAAATTAAAAAGAAAAGGAGGACCGAAAGAATGGGATTTGTTTATAGCTTCCGGGTCCTCCGTCCTTCCCCTTTTGTTCTTCCGCTTGTTGGGGACATATTTTGAGCCTTAATGCATATTTTTACACCTACTGGGTTTGAAGGGGAACGGTAGATATGGCTAGGAATTTATATTTTTAAACGTATTCCGAGCGCAAGGAGTTTGAAACAGTATGGTCACTTTTACGCCTGTTTTATAAATCAAAGTAAAACGTGTATGAATAACTCAAGGTACGTGTACGCTTCAAGGAAAATTAATAAAGGCAGGAATAATACTAATAGATACATGATACATCAGCAGCATCACATTTCATGTGTTGTGTAGCTACAAAGGTATTAAAAATTAATTGTATGTAAACTGTACGTAACTGGTAAAATGCTCGAAATTAATTTTTAAGGTTTTAAAATTAAATGTTAACTAGTTTGCGAGGTTCAGCAGGGGTCCTTAGTCTTTATTATAACGTGAGTATTGTTTGTTGAAATAAATACATTACCTAATTGCAAAAAAACTTGAGCTGATAATTCATGAATTGTACAATGAACTTCAGACAAAACAACTCATATGCTAAACGGCGTTTAATACGCTGATTTTTAAAGGTAAACCCCCAAACAATCCAAAGAGCTGCATACTTAAAGAATTTAAAGAATTTTTGAAAAATGAATTAAAATGTTACAGACGGTAGTGTAATTATTTAAAAAATTTGAAACCTTTTCAAATTGTCCAACATCGGCATAATAACCATAGCCTTCCCACTCTATATAATGCTATAGAAGCCGTCACAACATGGTCACTGTTCTTAGGCAGACAAATAATCTAGTACACATTGCCCGTGTCATTTCCTAAGTCCTTGCCATTTACCAGGATGCTAACCATACTTGTCAGAATTTTGAATGAATGCTACTTCGACTGCCCAGCTTCCATAGGCTGACTATGGACTATGTACGAAGCCTCCTTGACCAATATTGACCTGTCTGAGGACTATCCACGTTATAGTCTCCTGGAACCCAGCAGCTCCTGACCTCCCACTCAATTTCAAACCGTCTTACGCTTACAGGTGTAGTACTCCATCATGTTCTGATTGTATCTGTAGGCCGTGGTGAGGTCCATTGTGGTGGCGGGCGGGCTGGGCTGATGAGCCTGAGCCCCGGCTCCGTATCGAAGCAAGTACACGGCCCGCTGATCCACCTTAACTCTGTCTTGAACGAATTAGGGCACAAAAGGGTTCCGGAGTCCTCACGGTCCAACTTTCCTAACTCCAGCTTGATCTGTTAGCTAGCCGTGTCACTTTCTCGGTCTCGGCCCGTCCTTTCCCCACTACGCTCAAACAATGGGCCTCATTTGGAGCAGAACAATTGTTTTTCCGTCGTTTCTCCACCTCCCTTGAAAAGTCCCATTCATGTGGTCGAGTGGAGCCAGCCAGGAGGAGCAGCAGGAGCAGGAGCAGCAGCAGGAGCAGAGCATGGGCTCTCCTTCACTCCGAATCCGAACTCTGCGGAACTCCAATCGGGTCACAGGCCGCCCGGCACTCTCCGCCCTGATTTTCTCCCACTCTCAATGGAGGACTCGGAAGGATCCCGTCCCGCACTCTCACTCCTACACAACCTCACTGTCCCCACCAAGAACCTATCTATTCGCACGCAGCTAGCTTTTCAGGGATCCCCTTTCAAGGACCTTGGGAATTTCATACTATTGAAATTTGAGACCTCGAGGGAAATTGGAGACCTTTAATAAGCAAACATGACTCTTTTCTACATAGGCTCCTCTGCCTGACGCCCAATGTCAAGTGTCGAGCCTGCACCAGGACCAAGTCCGTCTTCCTCCTCAGAACTGAGCTTAGGCTCTGAGCCGGAGTAGGTACATGAAATCGGTTCTGAAGTGAGTCAGTTTGGAGGCAGTATATTATATTGACGGGTAGTCCACATTGTTACCGAGTCCTCAATGGGTCGCAGGGAGGGACGGGCCCGACCTGAGACTCCATTATCGACTCATACCTACCTTACTGACTCCATAAAGCTGGGCTTTGGGCATAAGGGACGGAGGGGGAGAGCTGGGCCCTTGGACAAAAGGGGAGCCGTGGATTATATCGTTACATTTGTACATTACACGACTGTCCTTTTCGTAGGACCCAGACCCGGGAGTCAAAGGACCGGAGACCCTTTAATGGGGTTTTGAAGAGAGGTCCATTCAGAAGGGCCCCTGAATTGGGACAGCAGAAGAGTCAGACATGTATAATAATAATATATTATTCGGCTCAGCTTGTTGTTCAATTGAGTTGGCAAACAATGGGATCTCCTATTTATTAAGCTGTGAGGCCTGATGGTAGGAATTGAGCCGGAGTACTTATGGGATTAAATATGGAAGCTCTGTACCCCGTACTGACTGAGTACTGTACCTACATTAATTGACATCATCGACTTTAGCAGGGAAAGAGTACAATGGGGAGCCCTTTATGGTAATTCCAGTGCCACCATTTTGAAGTCACTTATTACCTCTTTTGAAATCAGAACCTTCTCATTTTAATCTAACGCAGCCTAATCAACAACAATAACCTTCGGTAATCGGATTCTAACTTATTCTCATTCGCACATGCGTACTTTCACGGAATCTTGGCAAATATGTAGCCTTTAATTTACTCGTGGATTTACGAACAATACCATGACTTAATCTTGCCCACAAAATAGTTATGTGTCAATTGCTTAAATTTTCGACGTAAGACTTCCTCCCAGATTTAAATAGTTAAACTAAGGCTTTCTTGAATGAATAATTAAAATGTGAAAAGGTATCTACTTCTATTTTAGCCGACCTAGCATGGTTTAACGATTATTCACATCATTCCAAAATATAAAAAGAAATCAACTAATTATTAACGAAGAATATATCATACTTTTAAAATATTTGTTCTGTCGTTTCGGCGCAATACTCCAACAGAAATCTTGACTATCTGCATGTATCACCAATAAATCTGAACAACAAATATGAAGAAATATTAACTATGAGGGCTATGAGGGCTATTAAGCATTCGTAGTTCGCCCTCCAACATACGTTTGAAGCACGTTGAAATGGATTGTTAGTGTTTATATTCTATGCTTGAAAATCTCACATATTACAACTAAGTTATTTGAAAAAAAAAACGGATGAAAAAGGATGACTTTAAAAAGTCGTAACTAAAAGCCTACCTCTCTCCAAAGAGACAAACAAGTGGAGAAAGCTTGAAATTAAGCCCAGCGCTCTGAATCAAAAGCTAAAGCCAGGCTCTGAATTATGAAAAGTCGGCAAAGCATAAAAATGAGGATTTTGTGAATAAAGGGAGAAGGAAAAAAGTAATTTGAAGTTGACTCTCAGCTCCTCCATTCTCCCTTTCTTTTAAGAGGCTCTTCCGGGCGTAAGCAAGTAAGGTAATAATAGAAAGATGAGCGTAAGGCCTTTAGACTATAAGCCTTAATACTATGCCCAAGAATTGATAAACGCAACAGTAACTCATCTCTGAGAGAGCGGGCGGCGGCGGCGGCGGCGGTAGCAGAAGGGACCAAGGCATCGCATTACTGCTAATTTGGGTAGAGTGCCCATTACGTTGATATGAAAGTTCGCGGGAGCGTGAAATGGCATCATCTCTCTCCTACTACAGCCCGGCCCGGCCCTTAGACTCATAGGCCTTGGTCGGGAAAAAGGAAAGTTTGGGTATGATGATGATGTTCATAGAGTTCCTGGGCGGCTCATAATACGTCTTTATATTCCGAAAAGTGGGAGCCTCGGCCTTGTGCCGCCAGGACGGCCTCCGCCTCCTCCACTACCTTCCCCCGTATAAATATTAAGTTCTCCACATTGACATTCTCCGCAACCATTTTTCATGGAGCCCCCAGCTTAGGACTTTGAGAGAGAATATGATTACTAAACTCCCTTTGTCAAGCCCTTTTCATCATCATCATCACAATTCACCGCTAGCTATGGGCCCGCTGCCCGGGAATCCGGCGGAGAGAGGTAGGCCCAATTTTAGACTTGCTTAATTTCCAACTATTTTTTATCCTCTCGTCGGCCGCTCATTCCCTTTTCTCATTATGCTCCGCTCCTCGGGGTCTCCCGGGACCCCGGCCCAAAAACTAAAAAGGAGGAAACTTATGGGAATCTAGCTAGCCTTTGACGTCCGGGCCCTCCATAAACAAATCATTGTTCAAATTACAGTTCTAGGACCCTTCGTTGAGGGGGAGCCGAGTCGAGTGAAAGCAAGAGAAAGTCCGGTAGGGCTCTTAATCCACCTTAGCAGGTCCCTAAGGCCTACGCGTATTCACGAATTATTTTAGTTACCTTCAAAGGATTAAAACAATTAGTTTTTTGTCCCTATTCAATTAGGAAATGAATATTATTATTATTCGTAGTTCCCAAATATTGCTTCCATAATAACCTGGTTGCATTAATAGTTCTTCAACAAACGTTTTAACATATTTAATCAATATCTACCTTAAATTGCCCTATTTTTGCAAAGTCACTATCACCAATTATTAAATACAAAAAAAAATACTTGAATTGTATATGTAGTATTGAATTTCATGTTGTAAAATGGATATATGTACGTACAGGAGATTGTTTCGCATGAAGCTATAGATTCCTCAAGGCCTAACACCGGATCCGGAGTTGAGTGGCCAGGGACCGAATCGGATCTGAGATCTGATTCTGTGCTTTGGGAACGGAGTCTGGAAGTCTATCAGGCTCCGTATGGAAGATTCATTGAGTGAGAGCCCGGACTTTGTACGTCCTCAACCTCCACCTACAGAGTAGTAAATGGAGTCTCTGGTCCGTCTCCTATGACTTGTAATCATAATGCCCTACTCCCGCCCCACCAGCAGCCAGCGTAAATATGCTCCTCGTCCAGAACCAAAGTTAGCCAAGCCCAAAGGTTTATGAATGAAATCCCCTTTTTTTCCCTCCTCACCCTGTTTTGTTTTTTGAAGGTTCCCAAAGACCGAGACGGAAGCTTTATTAATGAGCCGGCGGAGGGAGGACCCAACACACAAGGCCTAAATATACATGGGGATCATTGACTGGTCCGTGAGGAGGACATGGACGATCGACAGAGCGTCAAGTGTGAAAATGACCGTCATTGATTCCTACTTCCCTTTCTCCCAGGCGGCCCTTGTGCCTCCACCGCTTTCCCACCTTGGAGAAATATTAGCTGACCTGCATCTGTGCGGATTAAAGGTCCAGTCAGCCGGCCCAAAGCGCAGGCTGATGTATTGAGTGGTAAAGGCGGGCGGAATTATAAATTAAGAGAAATGGAGTGGAAATAATACTATAGGAGGGAGCGGGATAGGAGTAAGATGAATTTGGGAATCATTTTAAAATGCAAGGAGGTGCTTGAGGAAGGCGGAAGGAACTGATGGCAGGTAAAGGGTTTAGGGATTCCTTGGCTTGTTGGAAGATTGTAGGCTGAGGCTGGTGCCTAAAGCCGGGAGTTAAATGACGCGAGAAGAGTGATCCTCTCGGAGAGCCTTTGATCTCCTTAAAATAAACTATTCCTTAAGTTCTTGGGACCAAAAGGAGAGGCTCCTTTTTATTCCTCACTTCACACATTCTTCTTCAGCCCCACTCAGATGCTGGGGCTCAATGAAGGCTAGAAAGGCCTATAGTAGGTACCAGTACCAGCATATTCCTCAAGATCTTCCCTAAATATGTGTTTTGAATCCCATTTCTTTTCCCATTAGTTCACAGGCAATTGTGTCAGGCCTAACGGCTTTGGTACCGCTCAGCCTCCGCACACTCCTATCCTCTTTTGTTTAAAATCATACTTGATCATTCATCCAGTTAATAGAGTCAGAGACTAGAATGGGCCTAGAAGAGCTCAGGGATATTCGTGGTATAGAGAATCCGCACCGGATCATTGGTTTCTTGTAGGATAGGCTATAAGCCACTTTGCAGAATTTCACCTTGTCTACAATGTTAGCTCTTAGTTGTATTGTATATCGTATGCTAAAGATTTTAACACCTGATCCTTTTTATACAAATTATTTTGAACTTAAAAAAATTACTTAACTACTAAATAAATATATAAACTATATGCTTAAGTTCGGCCGTACTGAAGTCCGGATTTTTGCACTAAGGGTAATGCCAAATTTTAATGAATCCGCTTATGTTTGGCCTAACGTACCATAGGCCGCTGTTGACATTTGGGAGCCTAAGTATGGTAATGACCATCATCATAATCAAGACAGGGGCTAGCCTTATTG
The DNA here is from genome assembly GCA_034696285.1 of Hypogastrura burkilli. Lineage (NCBI taxonomy): Eukaryota > Metazoa > Arthropoda > Collembola > Poduromorpha > Hypogastruridae > Hypogastrura > Hypogastrura burkilli. The sequence continues at coordinate 26,549 of JAQFZY010000001.1, read as the reverse complement.
GAGGGGGGACAGGGCTCCCTGTCCCGGTGAGCTGGGTGATTTGATAACATAATATTAAATGAATTGAATGGATTTTTCGGGGTCCTTCTCCGAAGGGATTCCCAGAAGGACACTCACCGGAATGGAGCCAGGCTAAAAGGGTAACAAAAGGGAGAGATGGGAAATAAAAATAAAAGGTGATGAAGCGAACACGGGGGAATTCTAAAATGACCATCTGTCACGGGAGCCAACCAGAGAGCTACTGTTATAGGCCCTGAACCGGGCTGACACTGCTGCTGCCGGGTGACAGTCCCGGAGTAGGCAGGCAGAGGGACAGGCACTCAAATCCCAGTGGCCACTTTGTTTTAGATCAGTTATACAGCTTGTAGGGGACCCGGGCGGCGGCGGCAGCGTAATTAATTACTCTCAGAAGGCCCACGGACCCATCCGTAATTCCTGATGATTTCATTTACTTAAGGCCCAGGAATTCAGTGGACTGTAATTGATTTGGGATTGCGTGCATGTTGAGCACGGGCTTTTCCGCCTCCCCTCCACTACTACAAGGGCTCAACATGTGTTTTTTATAATCAGATTACGACTTGTGTACTATGTAACGATCATGATGATTGACCATGATGGGGATTAAGGGCCTGGCACTCCATGCCGCACGGCTAAGTGGTTCAGATCAGTATCGTAGGCCTTATGGGCTCTTGTGGATTAAGTCACAGGCTAAATCAGAAGTGCTTTTTTGTTCCAAGGTAACCTAATCCTTCTGACAAGAATTGCAAGAAATGTACTATTTATCACAGAAATCTTAATTTGTATGTTTGGGCCAAACATCATCCTGAGCCAAAATTATGTTTTGCGTTTTTAAGTACCTCAATTCAGTAGAAATAGTTATTATTGTACTACTTGAATTTAAATTATATAACGAATGATAATTCATCAGTGGGCATTGGGCATAGTTTATCCCCACAAACACAACCATTTTCGCTTTGTGTAATCCCAAAACAAGTTGGGAGCCAAAACAGAGGAGATCTCTGGCAAATTATACTGCTGTCGAATACGCCAAATGCCAGCACAGCATCAGCAAGAGGCAGGAGCTGTTAGAGCTAAAAGCCAAAGTCCGACTTCACGGCTGGAAAGTCAGACCTGCCATCTAAGTCCTAACCGGCTAACTTTTCTCCATCGCATTCTGCATTAGCCTTCCTCTGCCTACCTGCCTGCCTGCGTGCCTGCCTGTGGCCTTTTTGCCTGATTACTCCCCGTGTTTTTTTGCACCTTGTTACACCAAAAGGGACTGTCGGACGGAGATGATGGGGATGAGCAAAGTGAATCTTTTACAGTCCTCATACACGCATTATTATTACGTAAGTAGTAACACCCACCCACCTCTCTTTTCTAATATTCGCAGTCGCATTCTATGCAGCAGAAGATCCCAAATTACATCTTACAGTATGTAAAGCTAGCGTCTAACATTCTCTGTCTAGTTCTTCAGTGCTCAGACCATAAGTATCCAAAAACACATGATGCTATGACTAAGACTAAAGACGGGCTCTGGTGAAGACGCGCACACAAAAAGCACATTTTCCATCCATATAGATTTAAGCACATTAACGGCCTGATCACTACTCAAAATTACATAATTTTATTTCGTATCCTTGATGAGCGCAGGAGCTTTAGAAATCGCACATAATCCTACCTGTATCTGTACAATTAATGCTGTGATCAGTACCGAACTATTTTTTGAAATTTTGGAACATCTGAATACGTCGATCACAATTGGGAAAAAGTCCCAAAGTATACTCTACAGCAGTGCGTATTTATAAAATGTAAATTATTAGTAAGCACGTCGTAGTAGCCTCAATCCACAATAAGCCGAAAATCTCTTCACACAATGATGTGCGAAAATTAATATATGTAGGCACTCCTTACAAAAGAGAATGCTAATTTCAGTCCAAAATCAAATTTAAGTGGATCATGGTAGCTGAGATGACTGTTTCCCCATACAATGGGACCCTCCCTGGGAACCAACCGCATAAACTTTAATTCTTCCTTGAGCCGCTGTTTTATGCTTGAGTTGATTGGAATATAGGCGTACCTATGGTCGGTGAGTAACGTTCCTAAGTTAGCCTTTTGAACTTGGGAGTCCGAGTCCTTAATAGGCGTCATAAAGCATGGGGTTGATGAGTGGGGACCCACTCGGCCCGTCCCAGAGACTGACCCCTTGTCAAGATCAAGACAGTGAGGAGGCTGAGGAGAGTTATTAAAAGCTCACCTATTATTTATGCACCAAAATTGATTAGAGGAAGGAGATGGGCCTTAGTTCACATTACACAGCAACGGACCATCCTCCATTCTTCTCCTAATCCTAAACTGAATGGGAGGCGGAGATCTGCTGGCTGGTGAAAGGAGCGGTCGTAAAACAAAGGCTAATACGTATCAGGCTCCAGGACTCAGGATCGCTGTAAATCATCCCGAGCCAAAACTCTCCTACCTTTACCTTGGCTCTCCCCAACAGGTAAAAAGGCACGAGGATGCACAACAATAGGAAGATCCGACCCAACCTACGCATTATATCCCAATCTGCGGGAGCAGGGTTATCATCCCGGAACTCGCTTGTACATTAATATTTTCATGCCTGCTAAAATGATGATCACACTTGGTAAATGTTGTCTACAGTAATCTACTGCATCGCTACTTATATTTTTGCGTCAAAGCTGGATACCCATAATAAATAAATATAGGCTCAAAAATTAGCTTCCAATACGTACATAAAGTATTTGCATCCAAATAGTGTTAACAATACTAAAAACATGCTAGCACCTTTTGAAGTCAATAATAACAGAAGCTACTAATTGCACAAGGTCAATCCAATAGCAGAAATTCTCAAGCTAGTATAAGCCGTACGTCACATATGTATATATTTGATGCCGTATTTTGAATTATAAATCTTTAAAACTTAATATATTTAGGTGGTTCTGTAGTTCCCAAATGCCTAAAGTAGTAATAATTAAGAACCAAACATGTTTTTCGAAATTTAATTATCAACTAACAATATAAGGTATCAATTTCCTTCGAATATGGAATAGTGCGGTCTTTTATCAGGTTACAGGTCAGAAAATAAAATCCTTGTATCTTCTGGTCTGGTTGCTAATGTCTGAGTCAAAAATCAGAGAAACTGCAAAAAAAAAATCCTCCGCGCACTGTACAAAGGAGAGAATAAATTAGTTGACAAGGCCAAGCCTCGAGATTTATTACTTACTACGAAGCCCTGGATTACGTAAACACGATACGCGACAACGTGTAATTCAGCTTTTTAGTCTCGTTGTTCTAGTTGTATCTACAATCTGCCTTTCTGTGGCCTAATGATCATAAGCGTTCCAGCAACATTAAAATGACTGCAGTATCCATATGGACTATGTATATGTACGTGTATACACGGGGGAGCGGCGGGCTCCATGACATTAGTTCCTATGCAGGGATTTGCAGAAGGAAGACAGTGCCCAAAAGGGGAACAGAAAAAATGAGGAGAAAATGTTGGCAATATCTCAAAGACTCAAATTTTTATGTTTAATATGATTTTTTTCTGGGGGGACTTTCTGTGAGATTTCCCCAAAGGACGGGAGCCTCTTCGTATCTCTCGTAAGGCTCATGAGGAATATTAAGAGAATACAAATGAGGCTGGATTAAGAAAACGCTAATGGGGGACGGGCCGCGTGCTCATGAGCCCATGACTCCATTAGAGCCTTTAAAGGAATCCCTCATTCCTTTTTGCCCCCTTACTATGATTTAATATTAAGAGAGTCAGGGAAGGGAGCCATAGGCCTTATTAAGCCCGAGTCCCGGCCCATTATCGTCAAATTACACAATATAAATCCTAAAACCTCAAGACGGGCGTCCTCCCCAATTACTCTTACCCGACTCTCCCCACTCAAACTTTCAAGGGAAGTTGGGCCAAGAAAAATTCATTAGGGACTTTGAGGAGCCCTGATTCAAATCATACAAATCGGACAGGACATGCAGGCATGAATATTTTAGCCAATCCCCAAAAAAACTCGGTAGTTAGCGGATTGCTGAAGGCTACCGGGATTGTAATATTGTACATATACATATACATGGAGATGGGATGGCGGCAGGTATTCCACCTGGGAGCGTGAGATTTGATTTCTTATCGATAAATGATGACCTCATTGCATGAGACGAGCCCATTTAAGAAATTAAGCATTAGGCCTGGACGTGTGTGCCGGATTTTGGCCCAGAAAAGGCCGAGTTCGAGTAAGGAGATAAATTTAAATGTCTTTAGCAACTCGGCAGCATCTCAGATGAATCAAAATGATAATGATGCGTAAACAGAGAGAGGGGGAAAAAAGATCATAAAAAGGTTAACAATGTGGACGGTGGGATGCCTTAAGCTAACAAGATAGGGGATCCTCAACGGGCTCAACTTAACAATATTAAAACCCTTTCCGGTAATGGATTTTGGGCTTCGGGATCGGGACACCAATGTGTGGAGGTGAGTTCCCAATGTCATGGGGCCATAATGTGAGGAGTCAGGATTCGTAACTTTGTATTCTCATACATATTAATAGGCGGGATATTACCATACGGTGGAAATTAGTAATTAGCATAAAGGTACTTCATAGTTGCAGAATAATTGTTATTACTGTTTTAGAGCCTGAATACATCAATGCTGTGGAATTGGCAATACAAAATACAATTGAAATGATATTCGTATCTCATGAACTTCCCCCCCATGCAAACAGCTAATAGTAGTGAGCAATTGTTGTCATAAAAATAGCATACTCGGAGTTCAACAACTTCCAATAATGTAGGATGAGCTGATGTAGGTAAAAAAATCAATCGGTGCTGATATTAGTAGTACGGTGAACTTATTCCGGAATATGTGCAAAAATATGCAAAAAAAATCAACCTCCATAAAGAGAGAATCATTGTCATCATCATCATCATTACTCTAATTCCTGAAAGAGACACAATCGCTCCCGCTCATATTCCTCCCTGCGAAAAAAAAATCAATCTTCTCACATTTTTTGGTTTGGCTTACATTTATGTATAAATCGGTAATTTTAATCATAACCGCATCCCCTCGCCGCACAGGAACGTAGGCGAGTCCGGACTCACGGGATGCATATAATTCCTCTGTGCAAATAGGCAAAAATAAGACGCTGGCTCCTTCGTTTGGCTCATGCACTGAACGTGCCTCGCCACCACCACCACCGCGTCAACCTTGTACACAATTCTCTCCTATATTTGCATGTGATGTGGTTTAAGTTTAGGTGTGGTTACTATTGTACTGGTGGGGAGACAAAAAAGAAGAGGGGGGGGGGGGGGGCGTGGGTTGTGTCTGTTTTAGATCCCTGGTCCTGGGTCCTGGCCATACGAGCTGCCCAGACTTATTTTTGACTAGAAAAGCCCCAAAATCCCCTAAGGCACTCCGGAGACCAAATAATAGTGTAAAAAACTGAGCTACAACTTCTTCCCTGCCACTGAGACAGAGGAGAATGAATAACATATTAAATAAAAAAGAGAACCGGAAGTCATGATTACAACAACTACCGCCTCGCCCGTCCCTGGTCCCCTGTCAAACCTACACAAATCTAAGCTCCGTATAATGCTACTGCCACACCAGCCCTCAGAGTATCTACTACATTGGGCCACAACAATGAACAACATTACGGCTCCAGCCTAGTTCTAATCCAGCCTTAATGCCTACTAGTCGTATAGGGAGTCCGAATTTTTTATTTGTTCGGCTACAACAGCGACGGATGTTACAGGAATATGTAAAAAATCCGGTACAATTGTTGTCTACACTTTGTCGTAGCTAAATATTATTTTACGGATTAGTACTTAACATAACATACCTTACAATTACAACTTTCACATGTCTGCTATAATTCACTTTAAGGAGAAAGCATTTTGTATTTTGCAAAGCTAAACATCTGAGCATACAAGGCTACATTGATTCTGAATGCTGGAGATTAGTTCGTGAAAATATTGATAATTATCACGCAGTACTACATACAAGCATTACGTGTAGATTCTGATTGACCACCAGAAATTCTGGTGCGTAACACCACAACAGCCCATGTGCGTAACATTGGATTTCATAACTAACTTACAATCTGTTTTCCTGGGCATCTCTATCGTACCAGTGAGGTGAGTGTAACCATGCTCATTCATTAAAACTCACCATGCAGATATTACGCACACCTACGCCATCTACGTGTTACTTAGGTTATTACTCCGCCCCCTTTCTGATACCGGCCAATTACAGAACGAATAAAAAGGTCAGACAGATATTATAGAGGATTTCAACGGGAAGCTAAGGTGCTAGACCCATAGACTGGAATCCGGTAAAAGCGGATATTTTAAAATTATTAGTATTTTTAATTAAAAAAAAATATTTTCTTACTCCAACTACGACAGTTCTAAAGGATCAGAATTACAAGTTAGAGCCGAAAAAAGACATCAAGAGCGGGTCTAGGAGCTTCCTGTCAGCATAATATCATATTTATGAATGAAGGAGTAGTGGAGGGACTTAAGGGATAAAAGGGTTCCCAGGCCTTTACGTGTGTGTCCATCCCCTAGGGTAAGACATAATCGTACGTACACATACACCCACCCCCGCTCACCCCCTCTCCCTTTCTTATCCAGATCCTCCCGTAGACGCTTCTCTAAGGGATTAGTCACTGAGTCCATTATTGTATTACCTCAAATCTTAAAATCCTTTTATCCCCGGCCCCATTATCCCTTCCAGCCAGCCCTACCTCCCTGCCTGCCTCCCTCCATTGTTTATTTACATCGTCTAATTCAGAGTAATCTAATTCGGGTGGACAATGGGCCTGACTCACTGCTGAGCCAGAACCAAAAGGATTCCTGAACCAATGGTCCCAATAGCAGAAGTCCCTTCAAGTCAAACAAACCCCCGGGACTCTTAGGAGCTTAATTCCTCAAAGACGGCCACACAGGAGAAGGAGAAGTAGTGACAGACGGTCAATTGTTTTAAATATGTTGGGCTGGATATATAAGCCTTGGCCCAGCAGCTCCCTTTTCGCTGAGTAATCAGACTAAATTCTCTCATTCTTGTGGGAGAGAGTGCCTCCGAAACATTCCAACACGAATTTTGAGGACTTAATTCCCCAGGGCCGACTAAAGGAGGGAAAGGCTGGAGACTGGGAAGGACAAACGCCATTATCGCTCCTACGTTCCCATGCTCTGATCTGCTGCCTAAAACAAAGATTTCTGGGAAGAACAATGGAGGAGCCAAAAAGAGGGCCAATTGACTCCCTCGCATCCCATCTCCATAAAATCCTACAAAACTCAAACTCATTGAAATCGAGTTGTTTTGCAATATAATCTTGGAACAACCTTGCTAGAACAATATAATGAAGTCTGGAGCATGGAAGTGACACGGTGCTGGTAATATAATCGGATTGTAGGATGACCGAGCCTTATACAAGGTCCTACAACACTGGGATGCCCGGGAGGCTGAAGGAGGCTGGAATGAATGGACCAGACTCGTCTATATATCCCTAATTCCAGCTAGGCAGGGACGGAGTGTGTAAAAGTCAATTTATATTGAGGATAATCATAATGAGACCGTCGTCGGTCCATTCAAGAAATCTTGTTACAAGAGAAGTGTAGGAGGAGGATGGGGTAAAAAAGTTTTGGATAGTTAGCAGGCTACTGCCATATCTGGGCCGGGGAAGAATGAGGCTGGGACCGCGTATCATCTCACATCTTCTTTTCTCATCTCACATCCTTTTGATAGGGAATCCACGTGAAAAAGTCCCGAAATCCCAATTTTACACAGGAGGAGATCAAGGAGACGGCCAGGACGGCGGAGACGGGAGCAGGGGAAAAAAAATGAGATTTGTAAGGATGACTCTGCCGGATTGATCAAAAAAGATCAATTGGGATCCGATATTTCCCACGATTACCTCATTCTCACGTTTCTGGGTGGGCGGGGTTTAGCAACTCGGGGCTCAGGCCTTGCTTCCATGCAAATTCATACATGGAATACCAGCCCTTTGCATGTAGTACCATATCATATACCCATATGTGGAGATACAAGAGAAGTGATGGGCGAATTTACAAAGATCTATTTGCAAGCGCATGAATGCAAATACATATGTACAAGTATAGTATGGCTATAGGTATGCACAGAACCAGCCGCTACATAAGTACTAGCTAACTGCTAACATCCCAGATAAAATTAATTAGAACTATTACGTGAGCATATGCTGTTTGAAATGTTGAGGTGAACCTCATCAATAAAGTATAGTATTTGTAAACCTAATCGACCTTCAGACCTCACTATCAATATTATAAGTATGCTTAATCTTAGGTCTCAAGTCTCCACCGTGATAGTAATGCCGGTTTTAGAAGTAATTCAATCACTTTCTGCTCCAAGCTTCAGTAATGTTCCCCAAATCTACACCATTAGGTCAAATGGCTCAAATTGAGTCACTAACATTTGACATATTCAATTTAAAATATTCGGTCGGAGGAATTTGAATTATTAGTATAATTTAGTAAGTAACAGTAACTGAAAATACGTATTAATTATAGGTAACCAGAAACGCTCTACTACATTTAAATGACAATTATTTGTGAGCTTACCAATGCTAATAATATACTATAAACCATTTGTAGGTACAATTTACAGCAAACAATAATTTAATTACCGTTACTTAAATTGAAAGGAATTTGAAATCTTATAAAAGATTTAATACTCGTGTATATATAACTCCTACTATTACTGCATATATCGAGTAAGTAAGTGTTCCAATAAAACGACAAATCAAAAGAGTAACTTTATGCTTTATAAAAAAACTAATTTCCCGTGTGATATTTGTATTGTATAGCTGGAGGAACAATGGATGACAGTTATCTCTCCCTTGTTTCCTTCCAGCAGCATAGCAGCAACAATTGTGAATAGAAAATGGACCACTACCACAACTCGGAGAGTCATTCCAATAATAAAATATTCCACTTATCTTACTATTGAAATCTATGCAGAGGACTCTGAATAATTATTTGGGGCCAGGAGCCCCCGAAAGGATTTATTAGTATGCAAAAGAGACTATATGTTAATGGTCTTTTACGGGCTTCGGCTTGAGAAAGAAGGGAATAATTAGTTTTTCTGTATAGAGTTGGACTCCTGCCTACCTGTACTACTGTAATGCCTATACTACTGTAGAGCCGTAAGTACTGGACCGGATGTTGGCGCGGTGTGGACTCAGTTTTTTCCCTAAAGTTTCCGGTCCTACTCCCTATGCTGCTGCTGGTCCTGGTCTGGGTTAGGGGAAAAAAGTAGAGTAATGTTGGATTCTACCTGTCCTGGTTCCACAACAGGTAGGTAGGTAGGCAGTGGATAGTTATAGACGGGAGTCTCTGGCCTGGACTCGGATCTCACCCCTTCCTCTCTCGGCCAAACTACATCCCCGTCATTCATGACATTATTAATCGCTCTAATCTATATTGTTCTCCCCTCCTACCTCTCCCTACCCAAAACAATCCAAACACCCAGCCCGCACTAAATGAACCAACAACACGAGCTACGCTTTTTTTTTTACGTCAAACTCCTATACTTTCCATTCTAAATACAAATTGGGACCTGCCTTGATTCTGATTCAGGGCGGATCTTTTTACGACATTCGAATTCTACTCTAGGAGTGATGGACCCCAGCCCTGAACCTTCAAATGAATATATTTTCAGATTAGGTTAGGTTAGGTACATTCGGTTGGGGAAAAAGTAGCCATTTTTTTTTCGAGAAAACGCTATAGAAAAAAATGGGACAAGCTGGCAGGTACTTTTTTCCAATGCTATAGTACAGCCCCATGCTCACCCAGGTTATTTCATGTACGGCAAAGTCCGACATGGTTGCAACTTAAGTGTACATTGCCATGCACTTTCCTAGGGCGGGGCCTAATTTGATTATTAATTGTTTTTAATTAAAATAACTTGTCACACGTTCTTATTAAATTTTTACTCGACTAATTATCCGCACGTACATAAATACATGCTGCAATTTGGGGAAAATATTATTTGGAATAGGCTAGAATTACGTGTATTAAGTCTCATATAAAATGAAAATAAAAATTTAAAAGAGAGGACTCGGAAAAAATTCGTACGAAGTAATAACTCCAACTTAGAAATATAAAGAAAAATGCACAGCATATCGGACGCACAGTCAATGGACACTTTACTGGAATCTAATATTATAGCTAATCTCTTACATAGATAATGACACATAAAAGCTGCTGCGCAGCATTATTTTCTAATCCCACATCAAGAGCGTCTTTACGCATTATTGTGGGAGTTTTTCAGCAAAACAAAAAAGCAGAGCTTGTACGAAACGTCCATTTGCGGACTTGTGGATTTTTTGTGCATAATTTCCGGTCGGGACGTGACAAACGATGACAAAGTATTCTAAAGCTCCTGAGCCCAGGAACCATTTTTATTTGAGCCGGAATGAGAGATGAAGTGTAGGAAGAAATATACATATAGAAAGAAATGGGAAAGCTCATTCCAACTTACGTTTCTTCTTATTTGGTTCATCATTGGGTATTGTTTGGAGGACTGGATTCGCACCTCCCATCCCATCCATGCTGATCATTATTTTCGCCTAATTGCTGCACCTGCTACTGAGCTGCAGGAAAGACTACGCAGTTTAGAGCCAAACCCACTAGCCGCAGTTCTGCGTCAGCCGCCCCGAGATCTGAAAAAAGTTATTTAAGTTGACTTTGCATTGTAATAATTAGTAAAACTCCAAATGTAAAATCCAGAGCTAAATAGTAGCCAGACCTGAAAAAAAAAGTCCTGGAACCATTTGAGGCTTCAAAACTGGTTTAATAGGTTTGTGGGAAATTATTAAAAATTCAGTTTGTTCGTTTTATACGTGTGGGAAAATACATTTTCCCCCTCACTAGTCATACGGGGTTCTGCATACATGATATAATACATGGGAACGATATACCTGTCATTCCGTTACAAGTTTACGCGGCTCAATTCATTCCATCAAGCAAATACACTTACAACAATAACTACCACTTGTGGGGAAGATTCAAGTTCTTTGTTTCATTGGTTGGTCTGACCTTGACCTCCGGTCACTTTCTAATTGGTCGGAGCTAAAGGCAAACTGCGTGTCTTTTATAGGCAATCACAAGCGAGACGTTTAGGTATTTATATTATTTTTTAAATAATTTTGGAATTAATCTGACTGCAATAAGTATTACCCATACAATTGATTTAAGTAAAGCATAAGTATGCCTAAAATCTTATATTTCGATGGATTAAGCTGACATGGTTGGTTAAGCTTAGGTTGGGAAGAGCAGATATAAATCTTATAAAGAATCTGCAATCAACATTTTCCTAATTCGTAATGATACTATTATGCCTTGAAATGCTATAGAAAAAAAAACTCAAACTATAAATGTGTGTCATCTACAGTTCCTGACAGAATTGCATATATGTAGTTAGTGTATTATGGTATGACACCTGCCTACAAGTGCCGTACTCCTCGTTGGCATATCGGAATAGTACCTGATCAAAAGAACTTAATCGGAAAAAAGTTTACAGTTGCTGGGAATTTGAACCTGACTCAATAATCATCGTGAAGAGTAGTAGCAGTAGGCACGGCACATAAGACCTAAAAAATCCCAAAATGAAATGTTTCCCTAAAGTGACAGAAAGACGAATTATGGTGTTCGACATATTTTTTGTCACGGCCGAAGTAGTAGTGTCGGGAATTTAAATGGTGGAGCAGAATGAGTAATCCCGTTCCGACCGATTGATTCGTTCCATAACTGTTTTACCAACTTTACAAATTTTATCGATACTCAAGGTAGAGACACTTCCCCTCCATTTCCCTTGACAGAGTTTCGTCTTCTAAGCCACCATTTGCTTATTTAGCGTAGGCAGAGCACATTAAGACTGTAAAGAGGATGTCCTGAGAGGCTTTTTTTTAACTCCTGGGCTTGACATTTACTCTTTTTTCTGACACTACGTGATGAGAAGGGCCTGAGTTGGATTTAGAGCTAAATTTTTGGATATATCATTACCCCTTTTTTGTGACAAATCACTAGGATTCCCTAAAGATTGCCACTTGTTGTTCCTCCTGCAGGCCTCCTTCCTTTGAATTAAGCTCAATTTCAAATGTTATTTTACGTAACGTGATAGCTGTGATAATAGGGATGTATAGTGGTATGGTCTGCCTTTTTATGAGGAGTCCTGAGTACAAGGCTTCCTTCATCTTTCCATGATTAGATATGAGATTCCTGTATAGACTAAATACATATACAAAGTGAGTATGTACTTCTGAACTTAATCTGATTACAGGTGGGAATACGTGCATTGTAGCTTATCCATTCTTGAGAATGGAATTCGGAGAACAGTTAGGTGGAAATGCTGTAATAAATATTAGGCCTAATACAGATTTATCCAGAGCTGTGTCGATCAAGCATATTCCTCCCATTTGTGTACTTACTGATTCTGAACATGAACTTGAATGTGCCTTTCACCTACAGGTATGAAATTATCTAACTTTTTTTTCAAGATGGTATTCTAACTTCCAATGCATACAATAGGTACCTTTAAAATTATTTCAAAGCCTCTACGATTATATGCGAATAAATTTATGTCTTATTTAAAAACAAAAAAGAGTTCATCAATAACCAGGAGATATATGTCTGTTTGCTTTTAGAAATCAAAATTTCGCAAAATTCATATAGAAATTGGCGGATACAAAAGTTACGATATTATACGGATAATACTAACATCGGATTACTATGTAATTACGAGTTTAAAATTTTGAATGTTGGTAGTTGGTACCTAGCATACTTTGGAACTATTCAAAAAGTGAGTTCAGCGCAGAAGAATGTAATGCATACAGTACAATACAAGCCCAAGCGTACCGCAAATCTGTCTTCTAAATGTACATAGCCTCATCACCATCACTTTGAATAGATTCACTAATTGAGGTAAACTTGAGACATTCCGCATTCTGCATAAATTCAATTTTTGCCTGACGAATTCAGACAACGAATTTTTTTCCAAAAATGCCCTATCCGTGTGAATGGGATATATGCGTTCCATTTGTAAGATATATTCTACATACATCCGCCTAGGCTCGAGAACATCTTATTCCGGTCCCAGTACTCCTACTACTGTTTACCCTTACCTGTGGCTGGTTAATGAGTTACGGAGAAAATGTAAATAGATGGGAAGTAGGCAGAGGTTGGTGTTGGTGTGGAAGGGGCTTATAATAGTACGTTCCTTTTTTATGTGGCCATATGTCAGTCCATCTCAAAATCTAATGTAAGTAATGGAACTGAATAGGAATAAGACTCCGGCCCATGGAGAACAGTGAAAGAGAATTTGAGCGTCAGATGGTTTCGTTTTAAAAGTCAACGACTCTCACTCAACAGGCTGGCTGTACGAGGCTCCTGGCTTATTGTACGGCCACAACTTATCGGCTTCCCGTTCCTTCCTTCCTTCCGAATCACACTTTAGGCCTCTTTCACTGGGATTTGTCCCTCCTCAAGTACGAATCATTACGTTAGTACATGGCTCCGTCATAATGCCAGGTCCATTCTGTCCCGTCATGTCGTAAGGACAAAAGTCCCACGGAAGAATGTTTAGCCTCCTCTACACATATGTACATATGTACTGGCAAGGCCCAAAGAGAAAGATGCCAGGTTCTTGGAGAGGCAGACGTGAAAGTTCAGGTTTGAGGACCTCTGCATGGACCTCGCATGTAGCGTGTAGCGTTGAGCCAGATTCTTAAGCTATACAACCTACTGGTAGCTAATTTCTCGACAAATAACCTTAAAACTGTTCGGAAGAAAATTGTTCTCAGGCAGTTAATTGTTTAAACTCGATCCTGTGGAAGGCATGCTATTGTGTACTTAATAATGTACAAATCGAATATTGGTAAGTGCCAATGCCAAAGCTACAGAAATATGTATTTGCAAACTCGGTTGCAGCGAACAATGGCAATGAGTCGTAATTAAATTGAATTCCTACAACTATTATTACTCAAGTTCCTATTTGAGCCAGAAATATAATTTTTATTTAGTAAACTATCGTTATCGTTACTGCGTCCTTAATGGAGAACTTGTGGTATATGGTAAACGAATAACAATAAGCCCAAACAGGATTCGAACCTTTCACCTTTCCCTATAATCTTTAAACGTTACTTTAAGGTTATCGTTCCCTGTCCTGCATATGTAGAGGTCCACATACGACTATTAGGAGGTAGCCATTGACCTTATTAATATTGATACAAGCCACAAGCCGCTCATAGAAGGAGAAATGTCAAGTGGAAAATGTAAACAGACGGAGAGGCAGAGACCGTGAAAAGCGGTGATATGGAAATCTGCGAGAAGCTTCATCTGCCTACTTGGCGTATTTATTCAATTAGACCTTATATTAGCCTGACAAAGACGGTGTTTGGACGTGAGGAGAAAGACAACTAGGATCTCTTCACACTCCCGCTAACTCCCTAACTGTCCCCTGACTAACTTTAAACAATCCGTCCTAATGAGTTCCCTTTCAAGACTCCCTGTTTACATATCATGTCTCCAGTAATTGGAGGCCGAGGCTCTAATCCACCGTAATCCCTTTCAGCCCTCCTTTCAGCCCGAATAATAACGTGCAAATCATATTATTATCATAAATGGGACTGTTGTGATTATGAGTCTCGGCCGCCCATTGAACTTGATTTGGGAACAAGGGGCCAGCCGGACTCAAATGGACAAAATGGCAATCAAGGGGATTCCGTGGCAGGTGTGTGTGCCCAGTCAATAGGAGAACAGGAATTGTGTCTAATCATGGAACTAGGCGTGGACTCTAGGCGGACTTTGGAAAAACCCTATTGACTAATATTGCGAAATTGCTGTTCATAATGAGATCCCTGAGCTTAAATTAGTACATAATATTCACGAAACTAATTATGGTTTTGTTACAGATTTCCGAAAATGAGACTTACCAAGTCATGAGCCGGAATTCAAGCCCTGGTTTAACTTCAAATCCGAGCTAGACACATTGCACAGGCACAAAGGGTTCCCAAATTTTTTGAGAATTTTGAAATAATAATTTCCTGGAGAGCCCCAAAATATTGAGTGTATAATTGGGGTTGGAGGGCGACAGGGTTGAGGGACTTAATGTATTACAGACTTAGTTTTCGATGATAAACTAGCGGAACACACCTGGGTAGAGTCTGATGCTTCACTGAGTCTTTGAGTCTCTGGATTACTCTAGCCTAACAAAACAACAGGTAGTTTTGGGCTGGTAGTAGTAGGGAGCTATGTACGTAATGCATGGGATAGGGAGAAGCCCTCTTTTTTCTACACGCCTTTTCCTACGGACTGGTTCCTTAGGAATAAAAAGGCCCAGGCTTACCCCTTTATTTTTACACCATCCCCATCAATTCCTCCATAAGAATCAACATATCAGCAGCTCATGTAATGCAGCCCTCTTAGAAGGCACTTCCACTCTCCTACTTTTACTCTACTATCTGTCGGCTCCGTGTAATGAGGGATCATCCACAACAATTCACCTGCTCTTCGGCTCCTCTGACTCTTATATATGTACATGAGCTTGAGGATCTGTACGGATTTAGGAAAATCAAGGAGCCTATTGACTTTGCTTCATCATTCTACTTTCTTCTCTCGAATTCCCCTTGACAAAGGTCAAGTTGGCAGGCTCAAGCTCTAGGATCAAACATAACCTAGCCTGAGCTAACACAAACAAGCATATTCAAACTTTCTCTGCTCTTTCAGGAGAGCCATACCCTCCCCGAAGCTTACAATTGTTTACGTTTCCAGTTATTCCAAATCAAGCTGATAGCACTTTTAGCTAAATTACAGATAGTTTGTGAGCCAGGTCACTTGTAATGGTTTCATGTTTCATTTTCTTTAGTCGCGTAGGTACTTACAAGGGACTTTTCCGGATTTTTCTAAACCCACGTTGTAAACTTTGAGATCTTGTTCTTGGCGTCGCTAGTCCATGTATTTTTCAAAACTGACTAAACTCTGCAGTTAAACTCTTACAGGCATATACCGGCGCTTCTACAAGTGACCAATTATCAAAATTGAAAACTTGAAAGCTGCAAACTGCCAAACTGCCAATGGATCAACAATTATACATATTAGGAATTACCTGGCACCAGAAATTCTGTTGCAGAATACCATATTGTAGTGCGTACCTGTGCTGTGGATTGAAGAATTAACAAGAATTTTTTTTTTGCGCATTTCTAGGATACATCTGACGTGTGACAATATCAACGAGTACGCCTACGTCACATGCACGCTATTGAAATGCTTCGAAAATATTAAGTTAGATTTTATATCATTTTTATAGATATACATTAGAGCATTTTCAAAATAAATAGCGATTCAAGCCCTCACTGTTTCCAGAATCTTGTATAACCATATTGCGGATAAGCAACGTCATCATATAAAGTGCACTACGTTACTGCTGGACCCTGGTCAGTATGAAACTGAAATCCAATTGGACGCAGGCTAAAGCAATAACCTCATCTCCTAGATGGACCCATACAATTTGATGTGAATGAAATATGTGTAAACGGTAAAAGTGGATATGAAGCTGAGCAATTAATGAGAGCCATAAAGACGGGAGCCTGTCCTCCGTTCTCGTCCTGTTGACGGCCTCCATTTCCACCTGCTAAGGCTTCCTAGGGCCCTAAATCATCATTTTATGTGATTCCACTTGTTATGGGCTGAGTGTTAATGGGAATCTCACCTGGACTGGAGGCCTGGGCTCTTGATCTCTATCGCTCTGTCCTCGTGCGCCTTGTTCAGCATCTGCATCTTTGAGATCTTTTGGGCTCTTCACGAGATTCGTGGAGAAAAGAGCATGGGCGGAAGAGCCGAGTTCTGAGAACGGATCCTGAGCTGATCTAACCATATTGCTCCCTCCTCGGCTCGCTTCAAAAGAGCCCGTGGTACGCAATCCAGCCCGAACAGCATACCTGGCTGTTATGATTAACAAAAAACTGGAGTTCATAGGCTGGGCCGACTGAAAGGAAAAGTCCGTTGTTTGTGGAGAGATGTTCATCTTTGGATTAATTTAGCCTAATCATCCGAGCTAATAATCAATAGCATTGTGGATACACTTATACGTAGTCATAATGCACATTCTGTAGAACTCATTTGGAACGAAGAGTTATGGAGGCACTTACTTACCTAATACAGATACTCCACGAACCGGCATGAGTTGGTCATATTTTTAGTATACCCGCACTAATATCCTTCATCCCCAACTCATATGGTAAAAGTACTGAATTGCATGGAAGGTAAGACGTAGGAAGTCAGAGTATTGTCAGTGAACGAATACTACGAAATATTAATACTCGGCTAAATTACAATGTCTAATATTAACTACGTTTTCAATATTGAACATTGGAAATTGGAATAGGTAACAAGGGTTAAGCCTATCCCGGGTAAGGTAACTACTGTACAGTATCTGATCACAGTGCAGTGCCGCAAGGTGATATTCTTGATTTCCATCTGCCAAATCTTACCTAGGAGAACCATATGATTAGAGCATAAACTGCGACTTTAAATCGAAAAGGTGGATTATCTCTGCAAGGTAGCAACAAATATATTGCATTCTATCTGTATCCTATCTAGGCGGGATCGTGTCCATCGTTTGATACAGGGCTGCATCGGCTTCGTACGGACCCAATTGTGCCTTCGGCGCCACAATTGGCGGCGCGACGAGTCAAAATTCGTTTTCTCTGACTCTGAGACAATGTCGCTCAGATCGGGTTGTACTGGACGATTGTTGCCGGCGAAACCCAGTAATTTCTTTGAGACAATAGCGCTCATATCGGGTTTGTACATGACGAGTGTTGCCGGCGGCTCCAAATGTGATTCTATTGAGATAATAGCGCTCAGTGCCGGTTTGCACAGGACTATTGTTGCTGGCGAAATCCTGTGATTTCTTTGACACAATAGCGTTTATATCGGGTTTCTACAGGACAATTGTTGCCAGCGACTCCAAATTTTATACCATTGAGACAATAGCGCTCGTTTGTGCTTGTACAGGATGATTGTTGCCGGCAAAACCCTGTGATTTCTTTGACACAATAGCGCTCATATCAGGTTGTGGTTGTGCATTACGATTCTTACCGGCAGCTCCAGATTGGATCTCTTTGAGACAATAGCGCTCAGTTCGGGTTTGCACAACCCGTATTTTTATTGAGAATAGAAAGTCCGCCTTACGACTACAAATACTGGATACTGCAGGTACGAATTACCATTTTCCTAAATTCCAGGTGTTACATTCTTAGGATTCATGAGACGTAATTCAGTCTGGCCGGCGACTAGTTCATCT
Source organism: Hypogastrura burkilli (assembly GCA_034696285.1). Taxonomy (NCBI): domain Eukaryota; kingdom Metazoa; phylum Arthropoda; class Collembola; order Poduromorpha; family Hypogastruridae; genus Hypogastrura; species Hypogastrura burkilli. The sequence continues at coordinate 8,185 of JAQFZY010000001.1, read as the reverse complement.
GGAGCCTCCGTGGAACAATCCTAACACGTTTAAGCATAAGCTAGATAGTTTTTGTATTTTAACTACTCGCCGTAATGTACATCTGCCTGAGAGGGCTTCCCTCTAATTGCTTCATAATGGGGGATTCTGTAGCGGGCAAGTCGTGAAAGTGTAGCTCGTGCTCACCGCATTCTCTGGGAGGGTCCCTTAATGATAATAGTTAATCCGGCCGGAGAGAACGTGAGTAAGACGGACCGTGCTGGGGATGGACGGGGACTGATCATTGAGAATAGGGCCTTCTTGGTGGAAGTTGGGCATACAGACTACCTGTTCCAGCCAGCCAGCCCAGACTCACCAGGTAGGAAGCATTAGAGAGATGAGAGAGGAAACGCGGTTTCCCACACGAAGGGACGATCTGCTTAGTCATATGATAATTTAGGATTTCCACTTCCTCCGCCGCGGTTTCCTCTCCATCACACATACGACCAAATGAGTTTAAAGAAGGGGAAAGGGGTTCCAGCCCAGACAAAGCTCCACAGGTAGTCAAATCTACGGACTACTACATACATAATAACACTCTTTCTCTCCGTTGACTCTAAACAGTCCATCTCGAGCTCCATAGTCACCGCAAATGAAGTAGAAACATTTAGAAAATCCATATATATTCGTGTAGTTAGTGGTTAGGTAGTCGATAGAAAAGTTTGAAGCCCATGGAAAAACAATCTGAGCGATATCGTCTCAAATAAATCGCATCGGCCCGTCGAAATCCAATCCAAACTCTATTAAATAACTCAAATCAAAGCATTTCATATTCCGCGCCGCCGGCACCGTTGGGTCTGTGGTCCGTCTAAACCCGATCCGAGCACTACTGTCTTAAAGAAACCAGATTTCCTGTCGCCTGCACCATTGGGCTCGTCCAACGCCGATCCGAGCTCTACTGTCTTAAATAAACCGAATTCGGCGTGCCCGGTAACATTGGGATCGATCGTACAAATCTCTCCCGAGATCTTTTGTCTCAAAGAAATCTAGTTTTCATACTTTACCAAGTATACAAGTACTGTATGTTCTGATTTAATCGTCAGATTACAACACATTGTTTTTAAATAGATAAAAGACTACTTCTTAACGTCTAGTAGTTGAAATACCTGTTAACTTTGTCTCACTGTTCGTTGTATGTATGAAGGGTTCTAGAGAGACTTTTCAATATTATTTAACTTAAAATCGTAAGCAAAAAATAATGCACCAAAAAAATAATACACTAATCTGCTTCGTGTCGGCACTCCATTTAAAAAATAAAAATCCATTAGTGACATGGATTTCGATTTATAGTCCATCGAATTAAAGAATTATGATCTAAGGCCTGACGCAAAGAAATACATAATAATTTTACTTACAGTAAATATTCCTACGCCATTGCTACCTCGCTGAATAGGAAAGCTGACTGTGCACGGTCATTACACAGTACCTACTCAGATTGTGTTATAGATTAGCTTTTGCATTATTGCGTCAAAGATCATTACATGGCCCAACCAAATATTATTGTCTGAGTGGTGGCACCTTAGCCCGAGCCTGAAATTAGGCTGAGATGATTGATGATCCTTTGACCCTTAGAAATGAGTGTGGTCTCCGATTGTTCCCTGGCACTGGCTCTCCCACAAAAGCGCGAATCTTCACACTTGAGGAATCTCAGTCAAATATTTGACCATGACGAGTGGGATTTAATTGTTGTGGATTCTGAGGTTCAAAAAAGGGGAGGCCGAGAATAAAGGAGCAGGTGAATTCAGAATAGGAGGAAGATGCAGAGTTATAAAAAAAAAAAGCCTATTCGAACAAAGTATTTACGTATACTCCTGGCTGGGCTCCTCTTCGTTTTCATTTAGAACGTGCAAGGAAGGCTAGAGCAAACTGGAGCGCATTGTCAATGTCAAGGAATAAATATAAGTCGGGTTATACAAATTCTGTAGGAAAAGGACACAATAGGTAGGAAATTATTTCAAAACTCTTTCAGGCAGCCTCTGTTAGTTTCAACTTACTTTTAGTCACTCCGTCGCGTCTATGGCCGAAGAAAGAAACCCTTTCAATTTGTATTCTTATAATCATCCCCGGTTTTATCGGTTTTTGTATGCTCAAAATTCGTTCGTGAAAAATTGTTGACGTAGGTAGGCTGTAGGCTTACAGCATAGTAAGGATCGCTATTGTGGTAGCATACCTACGCTTGTAGGTACAGTTCTGAGGGTACACAACTCACAGCTCACAACTTTTCCGTACCAACCGGCCTTTATTACGCCATTATCTTTATTCTCTTCACCTCAATTTACCATCTGTAATTAATTAATTTAAAAAACAGATTTGTTGATTTAACATCTGTTGATTAGTCGAGAGTTTTGTCCGTTCATATGAATTGTCATTTCCCTTCTTGGTCACAGGATAGTTGTGAGGTGCATCTAGCAGTATAAATATACGTATTTAAGAATTTGGCCCTAAGAGGTAAGTCAAGTAGCTATTTTTTGTTTGATTTTGTGCAGGAGTAAATTTAAATCAATACAATAAAATTTGTCGGTACCTATATTGTGCAAATTCTAAAATGCTTATATTTAATCTCTTTGGCATCACGTTGTACCTGAAGATTCATTTCAACTAGCGTTACATAATATTGACTGAGTAGATTTTGGCATAAGATGGCCAAGATGTGGCTAATGGCTTCACACATTTTAGGTTGTGGAATAAGGCGGAAAATATTTCTTAAATGTCTTTAATTTGTTACTTATGACCTAACTTTAATTTAAAAATGATAACATGTTTACTAATGGCAATGCCAAAAAAACAAAACAAAGTAATATCAGCGGAAAGAAAGAATTAACTGAGTCAGAGGAAATGAAAGAAGCGTGCTCTTAATTATAAGTACGTACAAGTTAATAACAGAGTGTGAACTGACTGAGGGTGTACTTATACTTACTAATAACTGTTACATCCCTACATAGGTTTCTGCATACTGCATAGACACAGGACTGTGTATCAATGTCTGCGAAGGAGACGCTGCTATGAGTAGTTTTTAAGAACTTTTAATGGCGTAACGTATACTTTCATGAAATCAAAACATAATGAATGTCAATTGTCACAACCAATCAATTACGAGTAAGTAGTACATACATACATAACTTCTAACTTGCGAATTCTGTCGTGGCATGTTTCAATTTGAAAACTAAACGAAAAAGTGAGAAAATACAATTCATAAAATAGTAGGTGCTGACAATGATCCATATTTCAAATGGTTGGATCTGGAGCACGAAACGATGAAATAAGAGAGGATCCGGAGTCTATTAGATAATACGAGACGTTAGGTCCTATAGTATTGGCATAAGAAAAGCCTATGAAGAGGTTTTCAGTAGTAGTGGAGAGATGAGTAGAAAAAATCCCCGTTTTTTTCTGTTCTTGATAGTCGTCTTCTCCTTTTTCCTCCAAACACCTGTGCTCTCCTACCTGCTCCTCCTTAAATGGCAGGTGGAAATGAACGCGTGCCTGGCTCGAGCTGTAACAAAAACATTATTTCGGCTCTTTCTTCCTCCTGCCCACCTAAAAATCACTCACTTATGACTCCGGCTTCACTATACCTCATCTTCGTATATTAGGCCCCGTCTTGTTCCCCTTCCTCTGATTACTTACCTGGTTAGCCCAACCGGCTACTGTGTAGGACTATTATGAGCGTGCCGTGAGTCTGATGCTCGGATCAGCTAACTCATTCTCAAATCTGGACCCCTTCAAACAACGGAAATCCGACACTGCACAGGAAAAGGGACCTGTTTTCTCTCAAGGTTTTTTGGTCGGAAAGGGCCTTTAAAGGGCTCAACCGGAACGTCAGCTAATTATTATAAGTACCTCAGTGGAATATGGAAAGGGGCTCACGGATCTGATAAGACAAGACCTTTAATTCAACTTTCATTCATTCAAACTTGCCAATTCCCGGCTTCACCGGATTCGAAATATCCACGTTGTCGTTTATGCACTTCATAATTCGGATTGTATCTTGCTTTCTAAAAATCACAGGATACACAAACTTTTGGTCCTTTAATCCATTAATAGCTCCATAACTTCGATCTTGTTACATATATATATACATATACACATATGTCGAATAAGGATTTGCGGGCCCGGCACCAGAAATTCTGATGCGTAACACCACAGCCCTGGTGCGGGTGCGTAACATTGGATATTATAACTATCTATCACATTTTCTGGGCATTTCCATCGTACCTGCGAGTGTGACATTAAAACTCACCAAGCAGATATTACGCACACCTACGCCACCTGTGTCACTTTGGTCAAAAACAGTCAAACGTAGATTTTTCATTGCTCCGCCCCCTTTCTGTTACCGACCAATTACAGATCGAATAAAACGGTCTCACGGACGAGATTTTAACATCCATATAATGGAAGATTGGTTAGTATATTATACACCCTAACGCAGCATTTTTATGATGCCGTATGAAGTTGCTACACATGTACAGAAATTTTTTTTTAAAAAAGCAAAAAAAAAAAACGGTTCCCTGTTCTTCACTGTCATCGTTTCTTTCCCAGAGCTCTATACCTGTGCCCAAGCACTGTGGATTCATTGCCGAAATCAATGCCCTGCCCATTGCCCATTGCTCTTAAAGAGACGGATTTATCTCCTCCATCAAAACTCATATTACTTAGCACCTATGACGTATACACGGCTCTTCGCAACTTCTTTCTAAATTTACAGTATAGTTACTCCATCATCTTAACCCTTAGCAGATCTGAACTCAACCCCAACCCCGCCTGAGTACGCAAACCTGAGGTCTAACGTTACTTGTATTTACTTGTGGATCGTTTGGATAGGCCCCTAATTAAGTCACCTTTGGCAAGAGAGTAATTACATTTGGATTCCCGGATCTCACCTTCCTTGTCAGTCAGTTCATAAGATTGGGCAAGAAAGTATAGTATTCCCCCACAAATTCCTCATTAAAGTTCATTTCGAAAGCTGGCTTTACTTTTATAATTTAGTATCTCTAATTATACGTGGAGTAGGTACTTTGGGGGCAAAGTTTGGACATGGTCCATGGCCTTATCTCATTTCCCGCAGCAGCAGCAGAATGGAGGGGGGAAGCGAGGGCTAATATTTGGGAGAGCAAAGCTGGCAGTTTTTTGGGGAGGAATCAGAGTAGAAAAGTTATTGACACGTGGGGTCAAGCCTTTCGGTAAGTGTCATTAGAGGGGCACGGAGGGAGAGCATACACGCACGTATCATTCTTCCCGGTTGGTCAGTAATCCGTATAGGAGAGGCCAACCACCCCGATTGGTAATTAATTACACCCTCATAGGGGGAGATGGGGAAATGGAGGGCCTAAGTAGGTAGGCTAACTACACTATGACTTCAAGACGCTATCTCCTAACATAATAAGGATCTCTAGAAACTACACTCATTACTCTATTATCATTATTATCTTCCCTTGGGTCCTCGCCGTGAGCCCAGTAGAGAACCTTATGACTTTAGGACAGTCGCTCTTTTTAATTTTATGGCTCAAGAAGATAATCAGGAGTTCGGCCTCCTATTATCTGTATTCTCATTATTTTGGCGGTTGAGCTCATCTTTTATTATACGAAGACTTTTCAAACTTTTGTTAAGGCAGTAGGGATTATTTGGAGGGACAATGGACTATTCAACTCCAAACCAGTGCGGCCACGAAATATTGCTCCAATTGTTTTCACATAAATCAGTATTTTTAAGTTCCTATAGCTGTAATGTTTCTACGTTATTTTAGTAAATGTCTTGTGGGTCTCAAGGATCTCGAGGTCTTTTAATTCGCAAACCGATATTGATAAAAAAAGAATATTCTAGGATGCTAGCCATTTGAAGAAAATCTGGTTTCAAAATAGTGAAATACCTTAGTTGGGAGGGGTCAGGTGAATATCAGGTGGATTGTACTTGTACAAGGGTTGGGCGAGCGTGCACAGGGTCCTTTTAAATCCAACACGCTTCATTCATTCTCACCCCAGCACCTGCTCCTCTTGCGGAACTCAGGAGCGAGCGGAAGCGGAATTCGGAGGGACTCGCGAATAATTTGGGACTAGCCTGAGCCCCAAGACGGGACATGCTAACTTGATATGCATGCATTGGGACCATTATGCGGGATACGGTTTGGTTGTGCTCCCCATTATCATTACCATTGACAAAAATAAATTGGAAGATGACTTTAGCATGAATGAAGGCTCTCCTTAGCTCGGGCCGGCTATTATTCCGGATAGTAGGAGACAAGACGTGTGCTAGGTAGGTACAGGAAATGCGATAAGGAGCACGAGAGCATAATAAGACTGCTAAAAAGGACCCCGCACGTCATCCTCCTGCCCAGTAAGAAAATGATGGTAATCATGGCCCATGATGGTTGGCCGGAGAGGTCTTATGTAAACAATACCCACTGCAGCGTGCTGCCCCTTCCATTCATTACAGTTTGGAGTAATTGAGAGGGTCCTACATGCAAATTCGAGCCTCCTAGGCTGGGGGCAGGTGAATGAAAGTGTGCGTAAAAGTGAATGGGGAATTAATCAAGATGGGCCTCTGTTGGTCCAGAGTAGGAAATCAGTAATAAGCAAGCACGAGAAAAGAGGCCTGGCGCGGAGAAAGAGGAATTCCGCATGGCCAATTCCCACCTGTCGCTTCCTTCTCCCTCTCGTCTTCGTCTACTCTTATGCTCAGCCTACCTACAAGAACGTCTAACTAACCCGGCTCCGCACTCTACAATTTGGACAACAATAGGGAACTAAAGATATAGCTCCCAGTCAGTCTCAGCAGAGAGCCAAGGAGAAAAACTGATAGTCTTTGGCAGAGGAGGAGACGGGACTGGGAGGTAAAGTATGGAGGATGGACTCAGTTAGATTAACTAATATATGTCCATTGTCTTGGGCTTCACTATGTCGTAGTGACACCTGGAGCTTACTAAGACCTGGTTCCGGCAAATCAATGGCATGCACGTGCAGCCTCCTGTAGCTTGGCAAGGTGAAAGCACGACTTTCTATTTCTCGTACGCAGAGCTTACTCCTCTCATTTATGCACCACCAAAGACAAAATATGCATAACGTAACCGTACATGCATAATTTAAACCCTAGCTAACTTAAGTATTTAAAATTAACTCTTTGAGACTTAAGGTTGAGCCTGAATAGCTGCTAGGCATGTTTAACATTACCCCGTACAAGGTGCAGCATCTGGAGAGCTTCTCAGTTGCCCCGTTACCACATATACATAATATTGGATGATTATTACAATTACATAATATGGACTATGGCGTCTGGACTGGAGGGACTGTATGTATTTAAAGCGTAGTCCAGGAGTTTCATAGTTTGAGTTGAGGTGGGCATTGGGTAGTACGTGCGTTGCCCCTTCACTCCAAATAACCCCTTGAAGTTAGGCTCAACATTTATAATTCGTCCCGAATGGGTAGCCAAGGGTTTCAAACAATATAATATGAGGCTGGGGAGTGATATATAGCTCTCTGTTCTATTTGTATGAGTTACCTGACGCCGCTCTGCTCTAGGTATATATTCTCCTATGATTTCTTATCCTTTCGGACGTATAACAATATTCCTTGTGCAGGTATCCTCCACCTCCCTTTACGACAAACCTGTAGTTAAGTACAGATATAAGAACCCTGTAATCTCCACGATCTAGTTGGCTAGTCAGCTCGGACTCGTGGTGGGCACGCGACAGGGATATTCTTTCATTCCATCTACTGCGCCATCCTTCCTTTTGTCTTCTAAGAATGGAAAAACTCTAAATAATGATCCTTTTTTCAACTCTCCATTTTTAATTAGTCGAATCTATTGTTTTGCACAGTACTCCTCTCACCTATGTACCTTAGTATACATATGAAACATAATGGTACTGCGCGCAACCATTTCGTGTACTGCAAAGCTGCCAATTCTTTCGAATCAGGGGATTACCGTGCTTTATACTTCGAATTTACTGTACGGTAGGTTTTAATTGTATACGTAATTAAATATGTACATCCAAATAACGAGATTGTACCTATCTTTTCTTCCAAATGGTTCGTCCAGCTCCAGCATATCTGTTTCATATTTACAATATGGCATTTTTGGTTAGGTAATAAATTCTAGCAATATACAAGTAACGACCTCGCCTTCGGCTCGTGTCTTATACTTGCGCACGCGGCTCCACCGCTTAGCGAGGTTGGC